>CM031871.1:14698133-14716140 GCA_018697195.1 Certhia americana
GATATAGATATAGATATAGATATAGATATAGATATAGATATAGATGATATAGATATAGATATAGATGCAGATATAGATGTAGGTATAGATATAGGTATAGATAAATACAGATACATATTCAGATGAAAATAATCCATTATTATTTAATTCTGGTTTATGCACTGCAGCCCCACTTTGAAGACTTCTGGCTGTTAAGCAATGACCAGCAGCAGTGTCAGTCAGCTCTGTCACTCAGCCCTGGGGCAGCACGAGGGGAGCCTCAGGCAGCTGCCCTGCTGCAATGAGGTGTGATGCTGTAGGATGGAGCTCCCAGTTCAAACCAGTTCAGCACTGACCACCAGGAACCACCCCCACCCCAGAGAGCAGAGGGGGGAGCTCCAGCTCTACCTCCTCATCAGAGCAGACAGTTCCAGAAGAACCCCCCCAAATGCTTCTCTCTGGGCAGTCCCAAACAACAAAAACTGTTTGAACCCACCCTATGACCTTTTCTTTCTCTTTTTTTTCTGACAAGACTAGAGAAAATACCCCATTTTGAGAACAAAATAGTGCAGAAAACCAAAATGACACAATCTTGGGGTTCAGTGTCATGTACAGCCCCTCAGCCTGAAGAGGTTTGACAGTTTGTACTGGGAAGAAGATGTGATTTTCTTTGGAGAGGAAAAAAAAGAAAGAAAAAAGGATGGCTTTTATTTTTAGAAGTTTTAGCAGCCGAATTGTTGTCAGGCTGTCTGTGCTCTGCTGAGCTACACAGTGTTGGGCACAGCCAAGAAGAGCTTTCTCACAGAGCAAAATGTCATGATAAAACCAGGTTTCATCAGAATCCCAATGCCCTTCATGGAAAAAAAATTGCCAATTTTTGAACAAACTGTGCATTGTTTATCTTTTGTGTTGTTGTTGTTGCCAGCATTTGTTTATGGGTGGAGAAATATGAGACTGGGCCTGAAATGCTGCTTTATTTGGGAACATGCCAGATTTCACTTTGGTGTCCTCTGGTGATGCTGGACAGCTAAAGGAAACCTGGGACTTCTGTTCTCTTCCACCTTCCACCACGACCCAGCTTTTCCCTTCATTGCTGTCCATCCTCTGCAATTAAAGATGCTTCCAAAAGAAAATGAAACTGGATTCTTATTTCTCTTTGTTCTCTGGCCTTGGACATTTGCCCCATTTTTCTAGGTCTCGACACTCTTACAACCATCTCACAGCTCTCTGAGGTTGGGAAACCTGGAGATGGTCCAGTGCCATCCCTGCTCAGGCAGGGTCACCTAAAGCTGGGTTCTCTGGGCTATAGTTTACAGGTTTGGGATATCTCCAAGGGTGGAGAGCACTGCTTTTCTCATGAGTGGTTTAACCATCCTCACAGCTCTTCCCTGGACTTGGTCCAGTAACCAGCATCTGTCTTGTACTGGGAAGCACAGCAGGATGCAGCACTCCAGACACCATCATGTTTGTCTGTAAAACAAAACTGCTACCCCAGTAATTCCTGGCATCAGAGAGCCAGGCTATGGGAGCTGTGCCTGTCCTGGTGAGACACTAAACCATGATTGCACCCACCCCTGTCCAGCTGTGATGGGGGCCAGGCTGGCAGATGGGCACATTGCAGTGTGGCCAAAGGGACTCCGGAGTCTGGGAAAGGGCAGCCCTTGGGCCAGCCCAAGGGTGGTCCTGTGGGTGCCAGGGGGAAGCAAGTAAAGGCAGGGGTTATGGGAATTTTGCTGAGCCCATCCTTGACACGACACCCACACATGTCCAAGGGAGAATTTGTTGCTTCGGGTTCTTCATAAATGCCAAGTCAGTGTGTGATGGATGAGCTGGGAGCTCCTTCCAGGATCTCTCCACAGCAGCTCTCAGGAGCAGCAATAAAACTCCATTGCCAGCTGGGCCAGGATGAGCTGTATGGGGGACAACCTGGAAAGAAGTCTTTCTGGGGACCCCTGCACCAGCGAGGCATCACTGGAGCAGAGCAGGGACAGGCCTGACAGACCCACCTTGGTCTTGCTGGGCACTGTTCCACACACACACCCCTTCCTCCACTCACCCCCGGCCATGTGTGTACCCCAATAAACACCCTTCTCTGCCCAAATCCCCCTTGTGTGCACCTCCAGGGGTACACACACACACATACTCTCTGCTCAGTCCTGCATGTGCTCATCCCTGCTCCCCCTCATCGCACACAGGCACTGGCACTGGATGATAACTGGGCTGGATCACAACCCACAGAGGAGGAGGGCTCATTCAGAGAGCTGCCATGGCATATGAACAGCCCACCTGGCCCTCCCAGCACCCTGCACGAGCCCTGGTGCTGGCAGGCAGCAAAGGAATAGGTGCAGCCATCCATGGGCAGCCTCCGTGCCACCCACCTGGGGCAACTACCTTGAGGCTCCTTGGGGACCAGGACACCAGTCCAGTTCCTGACACCTCACAAATTCCACTCACACTATCGGTGGGCTGAACACCCCTGTCCACTGCTCACCCTGCTGCCTGAAGAGCCCAGGCTCAGGCTGGAGGATAGATGCCAGGACACCTCGACTACAGAACAGCTGGATAGCTGGAGTTTCTTAGAGAACATCTGGATAACTGGAGTTTTCATGAGAACCCTAGAGCAGTGCTGAGTGAGGGGTGGGGGGAGAGCAAGGCAGAGGCTGAAGGAGCCTGTGGGGCTGAGGCAGGAAAAAATTCCCGGGAGCAGCTGTTTCCAGAGCGGCCCAGCCCCTGGGCTGGGGACAGAGACACCCAAGGGAAGGGCGCAGGGACAGCAGGACGAGGCCGATGGCGGCCCGAGCTCCGGGAGCGGAGCCGCAGCGCCACCCAGCGGCCCAAAGGCGTCACTGCCTCGGCCCCTCCGCGCGCTCCCCGCTTGGCATGGAATCCGGGAATACTTCAGGGATCCACAAAGCCCTGCCATGGGCAGGGATACCTTCCACTATCCCAGGCTGCTCCAAGCCCTGTCCAGCCTGGCTTTGGACACTGTCAGGGATCCAGGGGCAGCCACAGCTGCTCTGGGCACCCTGTGCCAGGGCCTGCCCACCCTCCCAGGGAACAATTCCTTCCCAATATCCCATCTCTCCCTGCCCCCTGGCAGTGGGAAGCCATTTCCTGTGTCCTGTCCCTCCATCCCTTGCCCCCAGTCCCTCTCCAGCTCTCCTGGAGCCCCTTTAGGCCCTGGAAGGGGCTCTGAGGTGTCCCTGGAGCCTTCTCTTCTCCAGGTGAACACCCCCAGCTCTCCCAGCCTGGCTCCAGGGCAGAGGGGCTCCACCCTTGGGAGCAGCTCTGTGGCCTCCTCTGGACTCTCTCCAACAGCTCCACCAGCACACCTAACCCACAGCCAGCCCCATCTCATCCCCCTGTCCCTTCAGCACAGGACAGCCAGGAACTACTGCCACCACCACATGCTCCACCCAAAAACCAAAGTCCAAGCTGCATTGCTGTCTCAGTGGACGATGGGACCCAAGGAGGGGGGGAGCATCCACTGAGGATTATTAAAAATGAGGAGCTTGACTCAGCTAATATATCAAGCATTAATTCAATTTATTAATGAATATGATAAAATATGAGCAAAACAGCACTGGGTACAGTGGTAGGAATTTTTCCTCCAACTGCACGCTGATTGCTGAAGCCTGCTGGTATTTATATATATATATATATATATATATCCATAGGCTTTCTCAGCAGTTTCTAATTCCAGTTTTTACATCACAATTCTATACCTCAGGATGTTAATCCATTGCAGTGATAGCTGGTTTCTTTACAATTTCTATACTCCATTGTGTATAGAACCTTCCAATTGTGTACAACCTCCCAGGATGTACACCCAGGATGTGTATCCCAGATAGTGGGGGTCCAGCTTTCCTTTTCAAAACCATTAGTTAGGAGTTCTTTGTCCATCTTCTTTTCTCAGGCTGGTTTTTTTCACCACTTTGTTAGGAATTTGAGATAGACCCACTTCCTTCTTTTGTTATCCATTCTAAAGCTACAGTTTTAAAATCCTTAATACAAAGCAATAGTCTAAAATTATAACTCAAAAGTTCTTATTACAAAACAGCTTAAGGCTTACTTACAAGCAGTCAAAAGCAACATCTAAAGTTATAATTCACATATTCTTACTACAAAACAACTTAAGATCTACAATAGTTAATTGCGAACAAAGGATTAGTTCAGAGGCCTTCTTCCACGCTTTGCTTTCCTTGTTTATTATAACTTATCTTTATAACTGTCCCATGGCTATGTTCCACACATTTCACAATTACAATTACACAAGTTATTTTTATTTACCTGACACGAAACATAACTTTGTATTTCACAGGATCATGTCTGCATCATGGTGCTTTAAACACCTGTGCTCTGGGACAAAAGCACATCCACCACCCCAGGGATGAGCAGCCCCTTCCTGACCATGCACAGGCCCTGAAGTGTCTTTTGCCTCTCATCATCCTCTTGATGAAGGAACACAGTCAGCAAAGCAGGGAACAAGAGACGTGCACAGGCAGGTTGTTGAAGCTTTATTTCTGTTTCTGGGTAAGAAACACAAACCCATTCTCTCCAAAATCCAGGGGAAAGGAGATGCCACAGTGCTCCCTGGAGGGAAGGAGAGGACAGCAACCCCATATCAAATTTGGTGATGACTTCTCCAAATTTACAGCAAAGAAGGTTCATCTCTCATCTTCAAATAGCTTTTTTTTAACCTTGAATTTGCTGTCTTTCTTTAAAAAAAAAAATACCCAGAGCATAAAGACATCATTTTAGTAACACAAAAATGGTTTAAACCCTTGGAATCTCATTTTTTCTCCTCAGGTGAATTTTGAGGCCTTTGGCCTCAGCATCTGGGGACTCTCTAAGTGATTCATGGGGTCCCTGAGGAGTGCTGTGGAGTCCTTCCTGGTGCCCAGGAGAAGCCCAGGACTCAGCAGAGCCCATGAAGGTACTTCTTCAGAGCTGCTCAAACCTTGCAGGGATGTGTTGGCATCCTCTGGCAAGACCTCAGTGGAAGAATTCACAGAAGGGAGATGGAGTCACAGCAGTTTCCAGCATGTCCCTTGCTCAAAGCATCCTCATATGCATCCCAGAGCCAGCCAGCAACACACAGATGCAGAGTAGCTCTTTGGTTTTGGTTTCCAGTAACCAGAGCTTGCAACAAGACCTCAGCTCCTCATTTCCATCAGGTGATTTCTCTGGGCTGTGTCAGAGTTATTCTGGTGCTACCACAGATGTGCAGAATCTGTTGTGGACAAGCAGCCAGAGGACCAAAGCCTCTGGGCCACACCTGGGAGTGGGGTGGGCTGACAGGACAGCCACCCCCACAGGATGTAAGACTAACACCACTGCATGTGTCTGCTTCTGAAATAGCCACAGCTCCAGAGGGAAAAAAAAAAAAAAATCCCAAAAAACCCCCAAAACAAACAAACAAACAAAAAAAGAACAAAACAAAACAACCAAAACAAAAACAAAAAAAAACCCAAACAACAACAACAACAAATATTTGGGAAAACCCAGAGAAAGTCACATGGGACAGTGTTAACATCACCTCTTACACTGGCAGAGCCTGACCTGGCTGGAGCAGAGCTGCAGAGAGGTTCTCCAAAGCACAGAGGAAAAATGTCAGCACAAGGAACAACCTTTGCAGGATCTCTCTGCCAAGTCCCATCTGGACTCTGTCCAACTTTACCCTTTAGGCTTGAAATTTTCCATCCCAGAGTATTTTCTTTCCAAGTTCCAGTGCAAAGAGCCATAGCCAGAGGGATGAGAAGCTGGGGCAGCCAAACACCCTGAGATCTGCTGAGGGATGCTGCCCTTCACTGGCAGATGAGGCTTGGGAGAGAGAGCTCACTTTTTCCAGCCATATCAGCAGCTCTAATGAGAGAAAATTACTTTGGCCTGCATTAAGAAAAAAAAATTCTGTCATTCCAGTGGAAAGCTGTCATGTTGCCAGCTTAAGGAACAGGGTCTTGTGAGTGTTGCCTTCTCCTGTCCCCAGGAAAATCTGTTGAAATTTGGCTGGTGATGTTGAAAAATTATTTGAGTTCTCAGAGAGTCAAGGTGTGAGTTCTGGGGACAGCTGCCAGCACTGTTGTCCCAGGCCCAGTGACCCCTGGCTATCCCTGGTGGAGCATCCTCCAGAGCTCTGTAGGGGTTCTATCCTGTGTTCTCTGCTGTTCTGGGGTGGCTGCCACAACTGTGGGACAGCAGGAATGGGGCTCAGCAAGGTGAGCCTCCCCTGTGGATACCATGGCTTGAATCCCTCTGAGAGGGGATGCTCCCTTTGGTACTTCTTTGGGCAAAGAATTAAAAAATTACCCATAAAAAATCAACTGGAAGAAACTTTGAATGAGCAAAATTAAGCCAAACAACAACCAGAGTGAAAGATTCAGCCTTGAAAAAAAAAAAAACCCAAAGATTGAAAAAAACCTATGAGTAGGTCAGCAGGATCTGCAGCCCATGCAGTGAGCAAGGACCTGTGAGTTTGGAGGTAGAGTTCAGGGCTCTCAGAGCATCCCCTGGCCTTGTGGTGCCCGTCCCAGCTCTGGGGCAAGGACTGGCTGGGATCACAGGTCAGAGGCCACAGGGGATGTGGAGGAGGAGGGAGACATAGCAAACATGGAGCTTGGACAGGAGCAGATGGAGATGGAGAATGGTGTCCAGCTGATCTGTCAAGTGACAGATGGCCTTCACGCTGGCCAGGGTGGGAGGCAGGGCTAGTGCTGGCAATCAGCAGCTCCAGACACTCTCCCCTTTTTCTTCTTAATTTGTCTCAGTAGGTCCCTGTATTCCCCTTGCCGTGCTGTGCTCAGCTGCACAGATGTTGTGATGCTTGTGAGAGAGTGGGGAACCACAGGACTTTTGAATACCCCCTCTCCATCCCCAAGACATGACAAGACACTCCTGACACAAGAACCCAAACTCAGAGAGATGAAACAACCCCAGAAAATAAATCTATTTTCAATTCTATTTTCTATTTCTTTTTTTCTCTTTTCAGACTTGCATACCTTCTCTGGGACAGGAAAATAAGGGGAAAGCATGAAGGTTCTCACAAAGTATTTGTCCATGTAAAGCAAGAAGGTGGAAAATAACAAGAAATACAGGAAGACAGACAGGAAGGCAGGAAGGAAGGAAGGACCAGAACAGTTTTTCCCCGTCTCTACGGACAGTTCAGGAACACTAGGGAAAAAGTAACGTTTTTCTTCCCATTTTGTTCTACTGAAAGAGAAGTCCAAGTGCCCCTCAGTACCACATGCTTGCAATTACATACACAGAAAGTTAAGAAGCAAAACCAAGTGATACTTGGAGAAAACGAGAAAACATATCCATCAGCTGTGAGCTGGGAACCTGACTGAACCAGCCTGAAACCTCCTCTGGCTAGGAGCTGTCTCTAGCAGGGGACATCCAGGCTCTGTGGCCACCAGGCCCTTGTTGGAGCTGCAGCTGCCCTTGAATTAATCAGGTTTTGCTGTGAGACAACTCTGTTTCAGGGTGTCAATAATTAAGAGCCTATTTTCAGAGAAATGAGCCACCTTATTAACCAATAAGGAGCAGCCAGCTTCTCAAGGGTAAGGGGGGTTAGAGTTGCCCTGCTCCAGCCTCAGGAGCTTGTCCCCAGTCCCATAATGTGTGCATGCACCCCCAGGTGCTGCAGGGAGCTCTGCCCCATGTCCCCACCTCACTGAGGTCCCACAGGGCACCTGGGACCTTTGGTTCCATTTGACTTCTCAGGGGATGCTCCTGGCAGGCAAAGGCTGCAAAAGCAGAGGGGCCCCTTAGGAACATCAGCTGGGAGGGGTTTGGGAAGATGCCTCTGGCAGTTGGACTAGGAGCAGTAGCTCTTGGGGGACAGGAGGGGCACAGCCATCCACACCACACGCTCCTGTCAGGAGCATGCTATCCCTGCCAGGGATGCCTCCTTCTGCCTCTCACCATCTCCTGCACACCCCTGGTCCACCCAGGAAGAAGAGCCAAGCAGCCCCTTTCCTGGGAATGTTCCCCCAGCACGAGGTGTTTAAATCATTTACAAAAGGCTAAAATAGAACTGGCTCCCTTCCAGGCACTCTGGCATTCAGGCTCTGTAAACAACTCACCCGCCAAGGGAGTCAGCTGGGAAAAAAAGCTTTTCATGTCCATTCCCCAGGCCCCACTTCCACAGAAATCTTCCATCATGATCCTTTCTCAGCTGTTATAGAGGCAAAATTGTTTCAGGTCTTCACTGATGTTCCTTTTCCCTCTAGCACATTTGTGGACAGCTTACATGACTCCCTTCTACCAGTGGATGGAAAAAGAGGAGGACTCTAAAAAAAAAAAGAAAAAAAAAATAACTGATGTGGTAAGTTTGATGTCTTTCCCTGCCTTGATTATTTCCTAGGTTCCTTTTCAGAGGCAATTTATTTTTTTAATAGCATTGACCTTTATGGAGACAGGAATTCACCTGGGTATTTTCTCACGGATGCTGAGCCACATCCAGGAACTCACAGAACGAGTCAAGAGGACATTTATTTCTTAGGCTTCAAGTGATTCACCAAAAATCACTGGGATGCAAGTGGAAAGTGCCAGGGATCAGAACACAGCCCAGCTGTCAAAATCTCTGCCATGCTAGGAGAGCAAAGTCTCTCTAGGAGATTGGCCAGGAGATTGGCATCAAGAAGAGCTACCCAGCCTCTCTTTCCTCTGCAGGGTCTGTGGCAGCTCTCAGCCACTCTCTCCAGGGCCCCAACCCAAAGGAATGCCCTAGGAACTAGAGCTCCTACCCTGTGACTCCCCAGGTGACCAGCAAGTTCCCAAAATTCCTACTCTGGTCCCATGGAGGCAGGACACCGAGTGCTGCTGCCTCACCTGCTTGTGCCACACCTGGATAGGGATCACCTGGAATCCTGCTGGAGCAGCTGAACCTCCTGGGGCCTCTGCAGCATCAAGTGCAAGGGATAGGATGCAGTTCCCTGGTTTCCCAGCTGTGAGAAGGAAGCTCCTCCATCCTGCTGCCAGAATGTGGTCCATACTGTGGCACAAGTCAGTCATCCCCAGAAGGGTGACACTGAGACTGAGGGTGCTTGGGGGGGGGGTGGGGTGGGGGGGTGGGTTAGAGACTACAAACTCATTATCCAAACACAACCCCAGGCTGGGAGCTCCCTAAGGCTGGGAGCTCCTATGCACACCACAGGGGTTTATCCCCTCAGAGTGGGCAGTAGTGGATCTGGAGTTCTCCCTGAAGAGTTGCACAGAGGGAGATGAAGCCTCTTGTGAAGAAAAATAACCCCCCCCCAAGATGAGAACCCACGCATGGCTGCAATTTGGGAAGTGCCATCCTCAAGTCCACCTTCTCCTGGGTTTTGCAAGTGGATCCACATCAGATTCTGACCCACTCAGCTCCTGCCATTCCATCCTGCTGCTCCAAGATGCACCTATGTCAGAGCCAGATGTCAGCTGAGGATCCACCCTGCTACTAGAGGGTGCAGGTGTCCCTCCTGCATGCTGGTCTGTGGTGGGAGTAATTTGGTAGTGCAGGTGCTGGGCACAAGTCAGGCATGTGGTCAGTGAGAAACAGCTGACAGAGGAGGACCTAAGTCAGAACTCTCCAAGGAAACCTCAGAGGAGCAATGCTGGAAGCACAGAGTGCTGGGGCAGCAGGGCTGGAGGACTCACAGAGCTGTGGGACAGTGAGGACAGAGCCCCAGCTGCAAAGATGGGGCAGGCTTGCCCCTTGCCTGGAACTGGGCTGGAGAAAGAGGAAGGTGAGGAAGGCTGGTCCCACACCCGGGGACCAAAGCCAGCAGCTTCCAGGTCCTGTGCCCTGGCCCAGTTCTACCACATGGCAGGAGGAGTGATCCTCCCACAGTTCTCCTTCCCAGATGCTGGGAGCGGCTGCTGTTACTCCTTGCCATCTGTGGTGTCAAAGAAGCCTCTGCTGAGGGCTGGCCCATGAAATATGCATGGCATGGCCTCCCCTTCTAAACTGCATCTCCTCCTGTGCCAAATTCCCTCCTTGCCCATTTGTCTCATATTCAAATGTTTCTTCACATTTTATGGTTTCTCAAGCCATCCATAACAGCTTCTCCTGGATTTATTCCCATCACTGGTGCAGGTGAGAGTGCTCAAGGAAGGACTTGGACATGTGTTATCTGGCCTCGGCCACACTCCCTGTGTGGGATATAGCACTGTTGTGACTGGTTGTGTCTGTGATGTGTGTTTCAGCCATGGGCTGGACTAAGCTTCCCATGCCAGCTGCAGCAACCATGAGCAGGGACCAGCTGCCTGGGTGTGGTGAGGATAGGGACAGTGGCCTTGAGGGCATAGTGTCACAGCCAAGGGGGATTGGGAGCTGGGGGAGGTCAGTGCTCTGCAATGCATTGGTGACCCATGAGGGCTTGGTATGGTCCCCACAGCAGCCTGGAGCATGCTTTGTTGGTCTCCCAGCCACACACAGGGCTGCCAGCTCAGGGATTTCCTCTGCTTTGGGTACCACCACCCTGAGAGAAACCCCATCAAATTTCACTTACATCAAAAAGTGGCTTTTTAACATTTCATCTCTGAGTTTGGGTCTGAGACTAAAGTTTCTTCAGAAATTCAGACCTGGTTTTGCACTCAGCTGGATGCTGCAGGGCTGAAGCTCTGCTGGCACAGCAGGCAGCACTTGGAAGCTTTCCCTGCTAAGACCAGGCGAGTGTTTCCCAGAGGTGACTGGTGCCATTAGAGCCTTTAAAAGGAATTTTCTCTGTGGCAATTGGCTGAGAAACAAGGTTTGAACTGCATCCCAAGAATTCATATGTGCAGTCTCATCACGGCGAGGAACTTTGGGTGAATTACTATTATCTCTAAATGGCACAAAAGCGTTAGCACAGGGAATGTTTTGAAGGAAGTGGATGCTTTTCCAGAGCTTTGTACCCAGCTCTGTCAGAGGCAATACCATTGTCTGGCTGTCTCTGTGGAAGGACAAGTTGTTCCCAAAGAAAACCTTGCAAATGAGATCAGGGAATCCCCGTGGTTTCACTGATGGTTACAGTAATGTCCATGTTGGGGACGGCAGGGAAAAACAATTGTAGGAACTAATTCTCCCATCTCCTGCTTGCGCTGAGCATTCCCAGCACGAGATGTCACTGAGGAGCCGGAGTTGGACAGCTCAGCATCAGTCTGGAGTCATCCTCAGGAAACCACTGGAAACGGGGCTGGAGAAGTGGGCATGGAGAAGGAACATGGTCACAGAGAGAGGACGTGGGCACAGAGAAGGGACATGGGCACAGAGAAAGAATGCAGCTGTCATGCTGCTGTGAAACAATCCTGCGAAAAGGAAGGGAAGTACCTGATCTCCCAGGCCAAGACTCGGGAGCGTTTCTGGCCGCGGGGTGTCAGGGAGGTGCCCGGTAATCTCCGGAGCTCAGCACTGGGCGTGCCGGGGAGGAATAGCTCAGGCAAACGCCTGCCAGGATCAGGACAGGCCTGCCTGGGAAGATCCCGAGGTCCTGCCAGCCCTCTCCGGGGCTGCACAGAGCAGACAAAGCCCGACAGCCCCAGCCCGTGACAAGGGACCCAAGTCTGCTGCCTCAAGCAACCCAAGCACCCATGGACCCTGACCAAATGAGTGAGGATTCAGCTGAAACTCCCAGAGTGTTCACACAGACATAAGGAGAAGCAAGTACAGGGGCTTGAAGCATCTCTCCCATGACACGTCCCACAGGTCTGAGACCCCTTCTCCAAGTGTTTTCAGCTCCACAGGCTAGACATACCACAGCCAGCCCCCAGGATGGCTACGAGCCATCGAGGGAACAAGCACCCTTAGAGGCATCCTTTGGCCCTTCCTGGGGGCTGGCCCTGAGCAGTCAGTAGCCCCTTGGCCTTGCAGGCTCTCCCCCAGTGCTCCAAACAGGTCCCTTTCAGGGACCACTTCAAGGCTCCCTTGGGATCTTCATAATTTTCCTCGAAAGGCATGAGGCCCTCTTCACCCGCCTTTTAACACTGCTTCAAGGAAGAGAGTTCCCTTCAGGTTCCTCCCGGGGCTCCCCTCGAGCTGCAACTGCCCCTCCAGGCCTTTCCTGGGACTTTCCGGGGAGGGAGGTGCTCCCGGTACCGGCTGATCCAAAGGGATGGGAATGGGGAAGGCACGGGGCAGGGGGCTGCAGGAGTGGGGTGTGCTGGGCAGGGTGACTCCAGTCCTGGTGCTGGCTCCGGTGACTTTGCCAGTCCTGGTTCCTATCCCCTACCCGGTACCTATCCCAGCTTCGGTCTTGGTCGCCGTCCCGGTCCTGATGGCAACTCCGGTCCCGTGCCAATCTCGGTGCCGGTGCCGGTGCTGGTCCCTGACTAGGTCCGAGTCCTGGCGCCGCTTCCGGTTTCGGTTCCAGTGCCAGTATCGGTGCTGGTGTGCCCAGTCCCGCTGCCGGTCCCTGTCCTCGTGTCGGTGCCAGTCCGGGAATTAGTCCTAGTCGCAGTGCCGATCCCGATCCTAGTTCCCATCCCTGTGGCGACGCTCAAGCCTGTCTCGCTGCCAGTGCCAGTCCCATTCCCAGTCTCGCTGCCGGGCCCGGTGCCGATCCCAGAATTAGTCGCAGCCCCGGTCACGGTCGCCGTCCCGGGGCCGGTGCGGGGCAGTGCCGGGGCGCGGGGCCACTCCCGCTGGCAACACGGCGCGGCCAAAGGCGGGGCGGAGCGGGGCCGCGGAGCCGGGGGCACGGGGGCGGGCCGTCGCGGGCCGTACTTAAGGCGGCGGCGGGCGGCAGCCCCCCTGTGCCCATGGCTCTCCCGAGCGCTGCCCGGGCGCTCCGCGCCGCCGTTCGCCGGTGCGATCCCCCGAGCCGCCCACGCTCCGCGCCCGCCGCCTCCCCCCGCGGCTTCTCCCCGCCGGCGGCGGGCACGGGATCCCGGCCGGGGCCGCCGCCTCCCCCGCGGGGCGCGGAGCGGGACCCGCCGCCGCCCGCCGTGGATTTCGGGGACCCGCGCGAGGCGTTCCGCAGCAAGAGCAGCGCGGAGCTGCTGCGGGGGCTGGTGGTGCTGGGGCTGTGCGCCGTGGAGCCGCTGGTGCAGCACAACCGGGAGGTGGGTGGAGGAAGGGGTCCGGCTTGGGGGGCTTGTCTCCGTTCGGGGGGGGGGGGGGGGGTGTAGCGGCTCTGGACCAGCGGGGCTCTCGCTCAGGGGCCGCCCGCCCCGGGCAGTGTCAGTCTCCTTCTGACTGGAGGGGATTCTTGCTCCGGGGAGTTTCATTTTGGGACCGCGAGTCCCAAGATGGGGAGTGCACCTTCCGGACGTGTCGGTGCGGGATGGGGGTTCTGTCGCTCCAGGAGTGAAAGCTCCAAATGGGGGGATCTTTCTTTCCTGCACAGCGCCTGCTTTGCAAGATGCTAGTGCGTGCCAGGGATACTCTCACTCCGGGGGGTGCCGGTCCTGGGCTGGTGGGGCTCTCACCCTAGGGGTGCCATTTTCGGGACATGTCATTCCTCTTCCGGGAGGACTCTGGGTCTGAGGGTGCGCGTGTTGGAGGGCTCTCAGACCCGGGCCGAGGGGTTCCAGTTTTGGGGGATGCCAGTCCTGAGCCGTGGGGACTTTTCCTTCCGGGATGCGGGTGCGGGACGGGTGCTAAGCCGCCGCTGTCCCGCAGCTGCTGCAGTTGTGCCAGCGTGTGCTGGGGCAGACGCTGTTTGAGCGGCTAATGAAGATGACATTCTACGGGCAGTTCGTGGCCGGGGAGGACCAGGAGGCCATCAAGCCGCTGCTGCGGCGGAACCAGGCCTTCGGCGTGGGCGCCGTGCTGGATTACAGCGTGGAGGAGGACCTGGGCGACGGGCGGTGAGTGCGGGGCGGGGCGGGGGCGGACCCTGGCCGCGCTGTCATTGGGTGCGCCCGCCCAGCCCCCCGCTCCTATTGGCTGTGGGGCCCCTGCGTCACGGCCTCGCCCCTCCGTGCCACAGCCCATGGTCCGCACATGGGATGGCAGTGCCCGCACACCGGGGGTGACAGTGCCCGCACACGGGGAGTGACAGTGCCCGCACACGGGGGGTGACAGTGCCCGCACACATGGGGTGACAGTGCCCGCACACGGGGCGGGACAGTGCCTCCACATGGTGGGGCAGTGCCCGCACATGGGGTGGGCAGTTGCGTCCACACGGGGTGTCGGTGACAGTGCCAGCACACTAGGGGTGACAGTGCCCCACACATGGGGGGACAGTGACCGTGGTGTCACATGGGGTGACAGTGTGCCCCCCACATGGGTGACATGTTTGCCCAAACATGGGGACAGTGCCCTATACACTTGGGGGTGGCAGTGCCCGCACACGAGGGGACAGTGCCCCACACATGGGGGTGACAGTTGCCTCATCACATGGAGTGGTGCCAGACCTCCCCCCCCCCCAGTTGCCCACACATGGGTGTGAGTGGCACGCACACGGGCGGGTGACAGTGCCCCACACATTGGGGGACAGGGCCCCACACATGGGGGTGGCAGTGCCCGCACACGGGGGAGGCAGTGGACCTGCCACACTAGGGGTGGCAGTGCCCATACCCCGGGGTCGGCAGGGCCCAGAAAAACGGGTTGGTGGCATTGCAAGTAACACGGAATGGCAGTGCCCTTGCACCCGGGTTTTTGTGGCAGGCCCCCCACAATTGGGCGGGGCAGTATTGTGCTCTGCACACGCAGGGCTGTGATCAGCATAAACGCAGAGTGCTGTGGCCGCACACAGTGTGGGAGCGACTGTTGGTCTCTGCTATGGGACGGGTGATGTCTGGATCATGTCTCCGATGTCCTACCGCCTCTTGCACGTCCGGCGTGCTGCCTCTCCCGTTCTGCTGCATCCCCTTCTGTCCTCCATTTAGTCCTTGCACACCCGGAGTGCAACCCGTACCCGCGGAGGTGCTGTATATACCCGAATCCTGTTTGTGCACAGCTCTGAGGGGGTTTCCCATCCTGTTACACTCTCCATCTCCTAGGGGATGCTGACAATTTCCATCTTTCACGTGTATGCGACCCAACCAAGTCCCATTTTCCCGAAACGCCGCCCCTGGGCGCTACGCTGTCCCCACATCCCCACCCCATTCTGCAGCACTAGACAGACAACTCACAGCGTCACTGTCACGCTTCTGAAGTACCCGCTTTTCCACCTGAATACTGGGGACATTGGTGCCGCACCATGTCCGGCACACTCCTCCCCCACCATACACAAACACTGGGGTGCCGTGCCTCACACCACGATTTGTTGAACTACAATGGAATACTCAGTAGCCGCCTTTCCACGTCTTAACAATTCCATTGAGCACCATGATGTACATCCGTCCATCATTTCCATCCTCACAAGCTGCGGGTGGTGGCCCCCTTACTTGCACTTCTCCCCCACAGTCGTCCGCGCAGCCTTCACATGCACTCCACGTCCCCACTGCCAAGAGCTGTGCCACCGTACGACTACAAGCTTGCTGGTAACTTTCCATTCATTCAGGCTCAGTTTCACCGTCAGCTTGCGCTTCTACGGATCGATGGGCCGCTGCGCCCGACAACAACGGTCACGTGGTGTGGGCGGCTTGTCCCCCTCACCCACGACAACGAGAGTGACTCCATTCCGGGGACACTGGATAGGGAGGCGCCCGCCGGGCGAGGCTGCGATACAGCGGCCGTCCTGCTGGCATTCGTGGCGCGACACCGGCGGCTGTCAGATGTTTATCACAGTGGGTGGGTGAGAGAACACAAGCGGGAACGGCTTTTAGGGTGGTATTGCGAGCAGGATGTGAGCTCAGGGGCGGTGATGCAGGTGCTGCCGCTGAGGACGAACGATATCTCTGCGCCTCCACACCCGGGCACAACCTGATACGGTGGACCTCATGTGTCATGGCGGTGTTGGTCACTGTGCCCCCATCTGTCGCTCTCTGCTGGTGCTGCCTAGTCCCAGGACTTGTGACTATGATCTGTGTGTCCAGCATGCGATGGGAGAGGAGCACTGGTAGGGAGCTGTGGGCACCAGGAGCTGATGCGTGGGGGGAAGCAGGACTGGCCATCCCAGATGTGGGCTGGCTAGACTTTTGGGGTTATTTCGAGAAAGCTTCAAAAGACACTCCCACTTACACCTGGTAGTGTAAGCCAGGTGTTTCTCCTGGCCACTAGAGCCATGGTCCGGGGGCAGTGGTCACACAGCGGTCCCATGTGGGCTAAACCAAGCAGCACGGGTGCTGTCCAGGCTGGCACTGCTACACTCCACATCTAGGATGATGCCTGGGCAGGGGACGTCCCTGTGGTAAACCAAGAATGTGCTTTCAGACCAGGCTCTCGCCGGCCACCTGGATCCCTCCGGACTAATGTGGTGCGGTGTCGAGTGGGTGGGCTGAGGCTGCCCCACCTCGGCTGCAGAAGTTGGGTTTGCCACAAGTTTGGGACAGTCCTAGTCGAAGGGTGAGTTATCGTGACTGGTTCTGTGGTGGGCCATTCCACACCCAAGAGATGTGTCCCAATGCATCCCTGCCCAAGCCCCAGTGGATATTGCCTGTATATCATGAAAGGGTCTTTCATGCCCAGAGGTATGGTCGGGCACGGAACTGTCTCTCCAGGGGCGGTCATGGTTCCCAAGGCTTAAGCCACGAGCTTAAGGACGTGTTTGCGCACACCAATCAGGACACAGGGTGGCGGTCCTGCTGCAGTAGCTAGGAGAGTGGAACTTGATGTCCACCATTGTGTCGCCTCCACCTCGATGTCTATGAAATGGGACCAAGCTCAGGCGGGTTCATGTTTTCTGGTTTTTGAAAGGTGAAGGGTTGTCACCCGTCGCGCACCATCACTCTGTGTTCTTACCTGGCTCTGGTTGGTGTCGCAATCCCAAGATTCTCATTGCTTCTGCCAGGGCTGGTGCTGAGTTGGACGTAAAAGGTTGAGAGGGCGTTTGCACCGTCCATGGTGTTCATGGTGCATGTGGACTCGTGGTAGCTGGGTCCTATTCCCTGGTGAAGCTTTGGGAGTTGTGCTGCTGCATGCCAGAAAGCGGAGTTACAAACCGCACAGAGTCAGTGGGTGTTTGGCCTCTTGCGCCACTTGTATGTTGTCTCTGTCTGGAGCAAGAATGAAAAATGGCAGAGAAAATGCCCTTCTGCACCAGCAATGGGCTGTGGCACCTCTCCACAGCCTTTCCCCGGCTGGAACAATGCAACGTGAGGGAGAACCAGCATTGTCCTCGCCTCGCCACAGGCTCCTGCGCCTGCCTGCTCAGGCTGGCATCCAGTGTGGACTCTGCCACGAGCTTATTCCCAGTGACGGAGCCTAGCCACGCGCAGTATGGGCTGCTGCCAGGTCATATAGTGACAATGCTTGGAAAATAAGTATGTATTGTCACGGCCACGCCATCGGGGTGGGGGCCATACCGTGTGGCTGTCAGCCTCAGGTTGGGGTTGGGTAGAGGCAGCACTGGGCAGGGCTTCTGGTACGTGGGGTGAAAACATGTGTAACGCCCGCCCATAGTAGATGTTGTGTTGTAGCCTCCTTGGGCAAGCCTTGGGCCATTGCGGCCCCACAGGAATCCCTAGAATGCACGAGGGTTGGGGCTGTGCTGACACAGGGGAGGGATTGTTTATCCTTGCCCTAGCATTGTCAGAATGCTCTTTAGGCTCTGCCATGCAGAGTGCGGACTTGGCTTCCTTTAGAAATCCCATCTATGGATATCGAAACTTGGCGTAGTGAGGAACGCACTCGCACACACACCACAGCCGACCAATGCTGCTCCCAGACTGACTGCCTACCCCTTCTCCTTCCTATTCCCCAGTGCAATTGCTGACCACCCCAGCCCTGTGCTATGTCATAATGTGCCTGGAGCATGGGCAGTTCTTTTTAGCTGTGAAGCTCTCCAGAGACAGTCCTTTGTGTGGTCGCTGGGATGGTGTTTGACTGGACAAACTCCTGTTGGCGCAATGGTTGAAGGTCTATTCTGACAAGTTTCTTTGACTTTTTCCTACCTGTGGGATTTTAAGCACCACCCATCAGCCTCCAAATGCACTTCATGTAACCATGAGTCTTTTTCTTGGACGTAGTAATCAAGGACAGCGTTCTCCTGATCCCTCATCTTCTTTGCCAGGACCCATT
>CM031871.1:14727159-14742709 GCA_018697195.1 Certhia americana
ACACTCGGGGTGGCAGTGCCCCACACTCGGGGTGGCAGTGCCCCACAATAGGGGTGGCAGTGCCCGCACACGGGGTGGCAGTGCCCAGAACACGGGGGTGGCAGTGCCCCACACCCGGAGGTGGCAGTGCCCAGAACACGGGGGTGGCAGTGCCCAGAACACAGGAATGGCAGTGCCCCTGCACCCGGGGGTGGCAGTGCCCCCCACATGGGCGTGGCAGTGCTCTGCACACGGCAGTGGCTGTGACAGCAACACGGCAGGAGGCTGTGGCCGCACACGGTGGGAGCTGTGTCCTGCATACGGGGATGCTGGATCGCTCCCCCCACCCCTCTGCACGTTCCGGGTGCTGCCCTCCCGTCTGCTGCATCCCCTCTGTCCCCATCTATTCCCTTGCACACACCGGAGTGCAACCCGTCCCCGGAGGTGCTGTACACCCCGAATCCTCCTGCACACTCTGAGGGGGTTCCCACCTCTATTCTCCATCTCCTATGGGATGCTGACCATTCCATCTTTCCTGTGGGATGCTGCCAACCACGTCCCATTTTCCCTAACCCCCTGGGGCGCTGTGTCCCCCCATCCCAACCCCTCTGCACACAGACAGACAACTCACAGCGTCACTGTCACGCCTGAAGTACCCTTTCCCCCCCCAAACTGGGATGCTGCGCCCCATTCCTGCCCCCTCCATCCCCCACCATACAAACACTGGGGTGCTGCCTCACACATTTTGTTGAACTCAATGACTTGTAGCTCTTTTCCAATCTTAACAATTCCATGATTCCATGATTTCCACCCTCCATCATTTCCATCTCTCACAAGCTGGGGTGGTGCCCCCCTTCCTGCACTCTCCCCCAGTCCCGCGCAGCCTTCACTGCCTCACGCCCACTGCCAAGAGCTGGCACCAGCCTAAAGCTGCTGGTAACTTTCCATTATTCAGGCTTCAGTTCCAGTCAGCTGCGCTCTACGGATCGATGGGCCGCTGGCCGACACCCCACGGTCACGTGGGTGGGCGGTGTCCCCCCCACCCACGACAAGGGTGACCCTTCCGGAGGACACTGGCTAGGGATGCGCCATCCCCCGGGCAAGGCTGCACAGCGGCAGTCCCTGCTGGCATCTGGGGACACCGTCCGGCTGTCATATGTTTATCACGTGGTGTTAAGAACACAGCGGGAACGGCTTTTTAGGGTGGTTTGCGAGCAGGATGTGAGTCAGGGTGGTGATGCAGGTGCTGCCGCTAGGAACCTTATCTCTGGTCCACACCCGGGCACTGCTTATCGGTGACCCTCATGTGTCATGGCGGGTTGTCACTGCCCCTCACTGCTGCTGTTGCTGCCATAGTCCCCGGGAGTGAATGATCTGTGTGTCCGTGATGGGAGAGGGCACTGGTGAGGGCAGCGTGGGCACAGGAGCTGAGCGGGGGGAAGCAGGACTGTGCCATCCCAGAGTGGGCTGCAGACTTTGGGGTTTTTCTAGAAAAGCTTCAAAACACCCCACTGCCACCTGGTAAGTGTAAGCCAGGTGTTTCTCCCCTGGACACACAGCCATGGTCTGGGCAGTGTTCAGCGTTCCCATGGGGCTAAACCAGCAGCACGGGTGCTTCCAGTCTGGCACTGCTACACTCCACATCTGGATATGCCTGGGCCAGGGACTTCCCTGTGGTAAACCATAGAAGTCTTTCAGACAGGCTCTGCCTGCACCTGTATCCCTCCTGCTAATGGGTGCCAGTGCTTTGTGAGCTGGCTGGGCTGGGCTGCTCCCCCCTGCTGCAGATTTGGGGGTTGCACAAGTGGTACTCCTGTCTAGGTGAGTTCTGCCTGTTCTGTGTGGGCCATTCACACCCAAGAGAGTTCCCGATGCATCCCTGCCCAAGCCCCAGTGGGATTTGCCTGGATATCATGAAAAGGGTCTTCACCCAGAGGATGGTCGGGCACTGAACTGTCTCTCCAGGGTGCGGTCATGGTCCCAAGGCTTAAGCCAGAGCTTAAGGAGTGTTTGCACAATCAGGAACAGGGTGGGCTTGTTGTCCTCTGCAGAGCTAGGAATTGAACTTGATGTCTACATTTGTCCCTTCCACCTCAGGATGTTCTATGAAAGGGGACCAAGCTCAGGCTGGCATTGGAAGGGTGAATGGTGTCCCTCGCCAACCATCACTCTGTGTTCTTCCTGGCTCTGTTTGGTGTAAAACCCCAAATTCTCAGTGCTTCTGCCAGGGCTGGTGCTGAGTTGGGCTGTACAAGGTTGAGAGGGGTTTGCAGTCCTGGGTTCATGGCTGCTGGACTCTGGAGCTGGGTCCTTCCCTTTGGTGAATGCTTTGGGATTGTGCTGCTGCCAGCCAGGAAGCGGAGTTACAAACCACAGCAGTCAGTGGGTGTTTTGGCCTCTTGCTGCACTCTGCTGTTGTTCTTCTGGAGCAAGACTGACAATGGCAGAGAAATGCCCTTTCTGCACCAGCAATGGGCTGTGGCACCTCTCCCACAGCCTTTCCGGCTGGGAACAATGCAACGTGAGCAAGAACCGGCTTGTCCTGCCTGCCACAGGCTCCTGCCTGCCCTGCTCAGGCTGGCATCCAGGACTCTGCCAGCTTATCCCAGGAGGCCTCAGCCACGTGCTGAGGGCTGCTGCCAGGTCATAGTGACACTGCTGGAAAATAAGTATCTTGCAGGCAGCAGAGGGCTGAGGGTATCAGTGTGGCTGCAGCCTCAGGTGGGGGGTGAAGAGGCAGCACTGGGCAGGGGCTTCTGGTACCTGTGGGGTGAAACAGTGAACCCCCCCATAGTAGAGGTGATTGTAGCCTCCTGGCAGCCTTGGGGCCATTGCTGGCCCACAGGCATCCCTAGACTGCAGATGGGTTGGGGCTGTGCTGACACAGGGGAGGGACTATCCTGCCCCTAGCATTGTCAGATGCTCTTTAGGCTCTGCCATGCAGAGTGTGGACTTGGCTTCCTTTAGAAATCCCATCTATGGATATCTGACACTTGGCCTAGTGTGGAATCACTGTCCCCAGCCTGACCAATGCTGCTCCCAGAGCTGCTGCCTCCCCTTCTCCTCCTATTCCCAGTGCTGCTGCCACCCCGGCCCTGTGCTCTGTCATCATGTGCCTGGGAGCATGGGGCAGATTCTTTTTAGCTTGAAGCTCTCCGAGACAGTCCTGTGGTGGTCCTGGGATGGTGTTTGCTGACAACTCCTGTGTGGCACTGGTTGAAGGTCTATTCTGACAAGTTCTTTGCTTTATTCCTACCTGTGGGATTTTAAGCACCACCCATAGCTCCAAAATGCACTTCATGTAACCATGAGTCTTTTTCTTGGATGTAGTAATTCAAGGACAGCTTCTCCCTGATCCCTCATCTTCTTTGCCAGACCCATTTGCTGCTGAGCAAAGTAAACATGCTGTGCTGCTGGCACCCTCCAGGTAACCTCCAGGGCCAAAGGGATTATTTCTGACAGCAGGACTTTTGTGCTGCTCCTGAGCTGGTTTACTTAGCCTGGTCCAAAACTTCCTGAAAGCCCCATCTGCTATGTAAGCTGGATTACCCTTCCCAGCCATCCAGCAAGTCCTCACAACCTGCTTTAAGCAAGTGTGAGCTCCCAGGCCCTGAGCTCAACTTTGAGGTTGTTCCTGTCTGGACACAGCCTGCCAGGAGCATCTGGACAGCACCTGGAAATGGGATTGCTGTGGGTTTGATGAAGGGATGGTCAGGTATAAGATGGGTTCAGTGGCACTTGGTGGGTGAGGGGCAAGGCTTTGCTGGCCAAGATTAATATTGCAAAGTGAGCAGCTGATATCCAGGATGAGGTTATTTCTTTAGCTGGAAGGAGCTTCCTTTATTTTGCTTGATGCAGAAGAACAAAACAATCACCATGCCACTGTTTTGAATGCCCCCCTAGAGGATGAAGGAACAGCTGGTGCAGTCATGCAGCAGAAATGCTGCTGGGAAGGGTGTGTTTATCTTCAGGAACATAAAACACTCTAACTCCAAGGGCACTGTTTGCTATTTGAGCTGTGTGCCTTCACTCCAGCCACTTGTCCCCAGTACCTTGGATGTTATGCCCAAAGTGTGCCTTGGGCTCAGAGCTGTCCCCTGCCTACAGGACCCTGTATGTCTCTGAGTGCCCTCATGTCACAGCAGTATTCAGCTGAAGCTGTCCCCTATGCCATGCCACCTGCTCCAAAGGGAGCTTCCACACCTAGCAAGGGCTTTGGCTGACAAATTCCATTTCTGAGTGTACGATCTCTCCTCCTTCCTCTCCTCCACCCTCTGTACTCAGGGACATACAGCTGCTTTCACTGTCCTCAGGCAAGTAAAATCAGAGAGCAGGGTCTACTAGATATGGTGCCTGTTCCTTCCCATGAGCTCCTGCTGCTCCTGCCCTGACTCATGCCAGGCTTTGTGGCACTTTGAGTGATGTGGGGCTGTTCCTGGCTCCAGGGGGCCAGAGGGAAAGGCTTGTTTCTAGTTGTTTATGCTTTCAGCAGCCCCTAATCCCTGTCACAAGGTTTCCAGAAGGGAGAATATGTCCTGGGACGATGCCATGTGCCTCCCTGCTCTCTTGTCCAGGCCTGCTGGCTCCAGATGGGTGGGTTTGCTGCTTCCCTTGCACCATGCTTCTTCCCCATTGGTCACAGCCAGTTTGGGGACAGGGATGCCAAGGCAGAGACCTCCTGGAGGAGATGGCTCTGCTGCCATCCAGGGCTGCTCTCCAGAGGCTGGCCCTGCTCCAGATCAGACCCTGGGTCTGTGGCTGGGTTTAAGGTGTCAGCAAGAAGGCTTAGCTACTCAAGCTCATTGCTTGGCCACCGTCCCCCAGGCTGTGAGAGGCCTATTATCTCCACAGCAGAGAGTCTGGGCAAAAAATGACATCCAAGGTCAGCTGGAGATGAAAACAAGATATTGTTTGTGACTTGGTGGCTGAAGTCATGTCACAGAGGAGCGTGGGGCAGTAGGGCACCCTCAGCTTGATGTGCTCAGGGTCTAGAGAAGCTCTGTGCTTCATGGTCTGGCTGCTGCTGCCATCAAGGTGAGGAGACAGTGGGTTGAGGTGTGGTGTCACCAACATGAGCAGGTTGGAGACGGAGGACACCAGCCCCACCAGACTGACCTTGTCCTTGCCACCCATGGGGTGGGCTTTTGGAGAGCAACTCTGAGCCCTGGGACATCCTCACTGTGCTGCCTCAGGGCTCCCAGGTCCTCCCTGGATGGATAGTGTAGACCTGTTCCCTTCCACAGCTGGTTTCCAGGCATCTGAAATGCCAGATGGATCCCATCGGCGATGGGAAGGGAAGGGAACAGCAGGGTCTGGCACCAGGATGGGAGCACAGAAGCCTCAGAGCTGCCCTGTCATCAGCAAAGGGTTGCAGGGGGTTGCTGACCTGGCCCTTATCTTTCCTGTTTCTCTTCTTAGCTCCCGCACCTCTGCAGCCGAGAAGGAGATGGGAGGTGAGTGACAGGAGATAGCCTGGAGGTCTGGGCACTACAGGCCTGGTGTTGTGGGAGGACCCAGGTACCACAACCTCAAAAAATGAGCTGGATGAAGAACAATGTGGTTCCTGGCCCAGTCTTTCCTCTCAGCAAAGACTCAGCCTCTGCTTGAGCACAGAGCAAGCAGGGCCCATGTCAGCGCTGGGGGCTCTTCTGAGGTCCAAGCCAGAGCCTCTCTCCCCTTCGCCCACACTGGAAGCTCCTGGGGGGGCTGTAGGAGCTTGGTGGGGCATGGCCCATCTCCATCCTCTTCCACCCCAGGAGCAGAAAAAAGGGAGAAGCAATACCGAGCCCATCTGGGAGTTGGGGATCACCATGATGGAGTCACCAATGTCCACACCTATTTCTACGCTGATGAGGCCAAGTGTGACCAACACATGGAGACTTTCCTCCGCTGTATTGATGCTTCAAGTAAGTGGTCCGTGTGTCCTGAACACCCCCACTATGCTGGGGACTGCAAGGATCTCCAGTCCCACCACCTCTCCTGCCTGAGGGCTAACAGTCAGGTTGACTCTGTCCTTGTGGTTCCATCCAGGTGGCAGCTCAGAGGATGGCTTTTCTGCCATCAAGCTGACGGCACTGGCCAGACCCCAGTTCCTGGTGAGTGCCAGAGCTGTGACAGGGTGTGGTGGTGCAGAGCCAGGGCCACAGATGATGCTTCTTCTGGGGCAGGTGCCAAGTGGCATCTCTAGTAATGGCAGTGAGGAGTGGGCACCAACAGCCTGTCCCCTGGAAGCCCAAGACTCCTGGAGACACTGCCTCAACTTTTGGGGAGACACAAAGAGCTTAGAACTTTAATGGTCCCAAACATGAAGGGGGATATGTGGGGTTTGTACTGCTTGGCTTGACCAAGGTGACCTGCTCTGGGATCAGTATCTGCCTTGGGCTGGGTGTGATCTTGCAAAGCCCTGGCAGGACAGGAGACTCCAGCCTGAGTGTCTCACCTGGAGCCCTGTCCCCTTAGGTGCGGTTCTCAGAGGTGTTGGTGAAGTGGCAGAGGTTCTTCTACCAAATGGCTGCAGAGCAGGGCCAGGCCGGGCGGGCAGTGCTGGACACAAAGCTGGAGGTGGAGAAGCTGCAGGTGAGGCGGGTGATGCCTGCGGGAGGAGTCAGTGCTGCAGGGATGCACTGCTGGAGGTGGCCATGGACACAGAGGTGCGAGAGCAGCCCTGAAACAGACAGACACCTGTAGCCCTTGATGCTTCTTTTGGTGGCAGGAGGCACTGGCCAACCTCGGCATTGCAAGCAAGGCAGAGAGCCAGCAGTGGTTCACAGGAGAGAACTTGGGCACAAGTGGGTAAGCTGCCTGGGAGCTGGGGATGCTGCAGGGCAGGGACACTGTCCCTCAGTGTCTCTGTCCTTGGGACAGCAGCAAGGGGAGGTCTTCAAAGGCCAGCTCTGGCTCAGTGCTGCAGTGGAGCATAGGGGAAGTTTGAGTGGAGGTGACAAGACAGGACAGGGTGGCATGTTGTGTGTCCTTCCTGCTGGTGGGGGCTGGGAGCTGATAGAGAGCCCCCTGCCTTTGCAAGACACCAGCAAGGACCTGGCTCTTTGCCCCCAGCACTGTGGACCTGCTGGACTGGCACAGCCTGTTCGACAGCCGCACCAAGCTCTCCAGGCCTCTGCTCATCCCCAACAGGAAGGTGGGTACCCACCTTTGCTACCCTCAGAGTGGTCCCACGGAGTGTTTGTGGGAGCAGGGCAAGGGTCTCATGCTCTTTCTAGTAGGTGCTGGTGGCTGCAAAGCTCAGCCATGCTGTGACCACTGTGCACAACCACCAAGTCATGCTGTGCTGGATGGTGGGGACTGGGGGACTGGGGTCAGGCAGCAGTCTTGGGAGTGGGTTCTCTCCAGGGGTGTTTGTTTCCCATATGGGCAGAGCTGGGTGCAGGCAGGGTGCCACAAAGCTGTTCCTATTTCAGACTGGGCAGCTGGAGCCTCTGCTGTTACGCTTCAGCAAGGAGGAGGAGCAGCAGATGAAGAGGGTGCTGCAACGCATGGATGTCCTTGCGAAGGTGAGAGGGACCTGGGGCTGGGGGAGCTGCAGAGGGGGACACGTGGAGCAGGCAGCCCTACGAACCAAACCTGTGTGTCATTCACCACCCCAGAGAGCCATGGAGAAGGGCGTGAGGCTGATGGTAGATGCGGAGCAGAGTTACTTCCAGCCAGCCATCAGCCGCCTTACCGTAGAGACGCAACGCCGCTTCAACAGGAGCCAGCCCATCATCTACAACACTTACCAGTGCTACCTGAAGGTGAGGCCGGCATGTCCCAGTGCATTGGTGCAGGTGGATGGAGACCTCATGTTCTGAGGCCATGGCAGTGCAAATGGCACAGCTGCTGAAGCAGACAGGTGTGGCACTGGAGCAATGACCTTGTGCCATCTCTTCCACTTGGTCACAGGAGGCTTACAACAATGTGACAGGGGACATGGAGCTGTCACGCCGGGAAAGCTGGCACTTTGGCACCAAGCTGGTGCGTGGTGCCTACATGGAGCAGGAGAGGGAAAGGGCGGCTCAAATGGGCTACGAGGATCCCATCAATTCCACCTATGAGAAGACCAATGAGATGTACCACAGGTAGGGGACAGTGCCAGCCACACTGGTGGACAGTGCTGCCTGTTGCCACAGTGGGAAGAGGTTTCCCAGACGCCTGCCTTACCTCACAGGTGTCTGGACTATGTCCTGGAGGAGATAAAGCATAGCCGGAAAGCCAGCGTGATGGTGGCATCTCACAATGAGGACACAGTGAAGTTCACACTGCGCAGGTGGGTGCTGGGCAGGCAGGGTGGTGAGGCAGGGACAAGGGGTTTGAGGAATGTAGAGGCCCAGCAGAGATGCAGGGAGATATGCTGTGGTTTTTCAGGTCCCCTCTGAGCTCACCTGGGGGAATATTGGCTCCCACCTGGTGCTCAGGGCTTTAGATGGGGCTTGGAGCTGAGGTAAAGCATGGTGGCCCCAGTGGCTGCAGAATTGGTCCCACTGCCAACCCAGAGACTGTTGTAAAAACGAATTCCTCAAGGTCTACATCCCAGCATCTATCTGGGATGTGGTCAGTGCCATGCTTTCCTATTTGGAGATGATCCCAAATCCTCTGGTGGGACACATGCCCTAGTGAGTTTGCTGTGTCTACTCTCCTCCTATGTTTGTTTTGCAGGATGATGGAGCTGGGCATCCATCCCTCGGACAAGAAGGTGTGCTTCGGGCAGCTGCTGGGCATGTGTGATCAGATCACCTTCCCCCTGGGTGAGTGATAGGAGTGGGGGGGCTTGGCAGAGGTGCTCCAACCCCACCAGGACCCCTGAACAGCTGCTGTGGAGTCTAGGGGAAAGAAGGAAGGAAGGAAGGAAGGAAGGAAGGAAGGAAGGAAGGAAGGAAGGCCAGCCTTTCATAGAGCACTGGCTTAGCACAGTGCCTTGCCATGGGGAGTGCTGTGACCCCTGTGTGGGGTTTGGGGAAGATGTAGGTAAGGATATAAGTGAATAGTGACATCTGTCTCCTGGAGTTCCATGGGCCTGTAGTGGCTGGGCAGAGACATTCCCATTTTGGAGTCTGAGCAGAGATTGGGTGTTCCTGGCAGACAAAAACCTCCTCCTGTACCTCCTCAGCCTGGGAGTGTCCATTTGCTCCATGGGAGGTGCAGAGTCCTGAGCTCTCTGCTAACAGGATGGCACCAGCCTCTTGCGTGACTTTAGCCACCAGCCCAGGCAGCGGAGCAGCACTGCCAGGGGCCTGGACAGAAGGATGGACACACAAGGGTCTAGGTACCCAGCCCAGGTTAGGGACTGATCCCCCTGCCCACACCAGTGTCCAGAACAGAGTCCCAAGGCCAGCAGAGCAGCAAGAGGCAATCTGGGCTGTTGTCCAGCGCAGATGCTGCTCTGTCCTGGAGTTTTCTTGGAAGCGGGTCTGGCCACCCATCTGCAGCCTCCTCTGGTCATGCTGGAAAAATGTGTTAACTTGATGTTTCTGGTTGAATGCTCCTTGAGCTGGCCCAGCCCCGGCTGTCGACATTCCCAGGGCTCCTGGTGACCTCGGCCTGCTACCTCTGGCTCTTTCCCAGGCTCCTGGTGCTGAGCCGGGAGAGATGCACCTCTGCTCCCCCCACCACTGCTGGGATCCCCCTCCCGGTGCCCAGCCACATCCTCCTGCACATCTATCCCTGCTCCATCGGCACAGCCTCAGGGCATGGTAGAGCAGGCAGGGAAGGGCAGGTGGCTTTAATTCTTCCCCCCCTCTTTTTTTTTTGTTCCCTCTTTTTTCTTTCCTGCTCTGTTTTTTCCTCCACTCCCCCCATGTTTTTTCTTCACCCCTTTTATCCTCACCCCTTTTTCTTCACCCTTTTCCCCTTCTTCTCCGACTTTCTTCTCCCCCTTCCTGTCCCTTCCTCCCCTTTCCCCCCTCTTTTCCTCCTTGCCCCTTTTTCCCATTTTCATGTATCTTCCTTTTATTTTCCCTTTACACCTTTTTTTCACTTTTTTTCCTCTTTATTTCACCTTCTTTTTCCTTTTTGCACATTTTTTTTTTCTCTTCCCTGACCTGTAGCCTCTCCCCATGCAGGTCAGGCTGGCTTCCCTGTGTACAAGTATGTGCCCTATGGGCCAGTGAACGAGGTGCTGCCTTACCTGTCCCGCCGGGCCCAGGAGAACAGGGGCTTCATGCAGCGAGCAAACCGCGAGCGGGACCTGCTCTGGAAAGAGGTCAAGAGGCGTCTCCTCACAGGAAACCTCTTCAGCCACTGACCCCAGCCTCAGCCCTGGGGGTCCTGTGCCTTCACCCTGAACCACTGGCACCATTCCCCATCCCAGCTGTGCTGCAGCTCCCCCGGGCCCCTTTGCCCTGGGACAGAAGTGTCCTTGTTGCTGTTGAACCACGCACACCTTCCAGAGGCCTCTGGGATCACCTCAGCTGGCACTGCCCCAGGGATGTCCCTCTGCCATTTCATGGCCTCTCCTCTCGAGCTGTCCCACGGGAGATGGGGCTCTCTTGCCAGGCTGCCCTGTGCCTTGATGAACACTGTCCCAGCATTTTTTCCCTAGCAGGATTGCACAGGGTGATTTATCCACTTGCCTTGTGCCCATGGGCTCAAGTCCAGGTGGGCTGGGTGACTTGGGGACAAGCTGGCCTCAGCCAAAAACTCCTCCAGCCTCTGGCAGGGTTGGAGCTTTGCCTCCACCAGACCTTTGAAGGGGTGGGAGCAGCCCCTGTTGCCTGTCCCAGAGCTACCTGCCTGCTCACTGGCTTTGCGCTGACCAGAGCTGGGCAGGTCCAGGCTCTCCCCCATCCCACTAGGATAAGCTGCCTGGGGCTGTCCATCCTCAGGCACATATCTGATGGAGCAGGCGTGGTGAGGGGAGTGGGCTGGCCCCATCCCTCTACCATTCCTGCCCTGCGCACAGTCCCTGGTTCTAATAATGGACATGGGGCAGTGGGAGCACCAGGAGCTGGACCACAGCTTGTCTCTGCTGTACACTGGATTTGTAGAGTATGAAAATGATTAAATCAAAACAGGAACAGTCATGCTCCTGTCTCTCTCTCTCTCCCCCTCTCTTTTATTGGGCAGCCACATGTCCCCAGTCACTGCTGTGGTCTCAAAGTGGGGTTAGTGCTGCATGCTTTGGCCTAGGCCAGAGCCCGGGGAAAGAAGTGAGGCCAAACTTTTCAGGACATGGACTGGAGTAGCTGTGGAGCTTTCTGTGATGGGTTTGGAGGGAGCTGGGAGCTCTGGAGCATCCCCCTATCTGCAGTGGAGAGGGTGGCAGTATGGGTGAGCCTCTCCCCACCCTTAAGACCTGCTTTTGGGGGACATGCACCCTGCAGGTTTCACACCTCAAATTAGGGCCACTTTTTCCTGGCCTCTGCAGGACCACAGGCATCTCTGGGATTCCCTGCCTGGAGCTGTGGCAGTGTTTCCTTTTTTCCTGGGTCAGACTCTGCTTGGTGAGCCACCCATACGGAAGGGGTACTGTTTCAGCTTTCCAGAGATTATCATCTCCTGCTTTTTCTCTAGCTGAGACTTTTCTGCCTTAAAAAAAACCTGGATGGGAGCAGGGAGCCTTGTCTGGAGCATGGGACCAGAACAGAACTGGTGCAGGCAGCAGCTGGGCTCCTGGAATTAAAAGGAAAATGGGAGGTCTTCTAGGCCCTGGGCTGCCTTCTAGCTCATGCAGGATGCTGTGACAGTGGCACAGAGTACCCTGGTGCCCCAGGGGCTAAGCACTGCTGCTGCAGCTGCATCCAGGGCTGGCTGATGCAAGAGTAGCTGTTACCCACTGTGGGCTTCTGCAAAGACTCCTCCCAGACATCTGTGTAGTAGGGCAGGAGAAGCCCCTCTTGACCCTCTTTTTTGCAGATAATCCCCTTCCCAGCCCTCTTCCTAGGACAGGACAGCGCAGCCTGGGTCAGTGGTGTTGTGTGTGATTGTTTGCAGGGGCTGTGTAGAGCTGCAGATGCTATCTCCTGAAGACCCAAGGTACGGGATGCCCTTGAAACTCCCAAGTCCCTGGATCCCCACAACCTTTCATAGAATGTCCTCAGCTGGAAGGGACTCCCAAGGATCATCCAGCCCAGCTCCTGACCCTGCACAGAGACCCCAACAATCCCACCCTGGGCATCCCTGAAGCACTGTCCAAATGCTCCTGGAGCTCTGGCAGCCTCAGGGCTATGCCCATTCCCTGGGGAGCCTGGGCAGTGCCCCAACCACCCTGAAGAGCCTTTCCCTGATATCCCACCTAACTGTCCCCTGGCTCAGCCAAAAAAAGCAACTGCTGCTTTTATTTCTAGGTGACTCAATCAACCCTCTCATATGCCAGGCATTCCCTACCCTGCTCAGTTTTAGCTTTTGTTGCTGTTTTCTGCTTGTCCTGAAGGAATAAGAGCCATGGAAATGTGGGGTGTGTGTGTAGGACCCTGTGCTGTGGCCTTGCTGCTTGCAAGGCTGCTGCTGCAGCAGGGGAGGGATGGAAGGGGAAAGAGACATATCCTTGCAGCAAACAACCTCCTTGCAGCCTGGGCACAGGGAGGATGGTGACCTCATATTCTGGTCCCCCCATGCCCCACTGTGCAGTCCTACCCACCAAAGCAACTATAGGGATTTTTGAGACATTGAAAAAACAGCATCTTTTTACTTAGTTTTGTGTTCAGAAATACTGTAGTGCTGGGATTTCTTTCTTCTGTGGTGTTTTCCAAAACACTGAAAGACAGCAGACAAGCACCTGGCAGAGTCTGAAATGGGAACTGCAAATAATGGTACGATGGAAAGCATGGGCCAAGCTCCACATGGACAACAGGTTGGCTGGGACCAGTGGGAGAGAAGGGAGGGGTGGGTGCTACCTGTGGGCTGTGTAGTGTCCCAGGCCCTGCCAGCACCAGCCAGGCCAGAGCACTGTGAATCCTCCCTTAACCTCTTCCCTACAGCATCTTCAGCTTCTCCAGCCTCTTATGCCAGCTGGCATCATCTTCTGAGGGAACAGCTTATCTCCCAGCCCTTGCCCTGCCATGGGTTACATGGGTAGAAACGGAACAGTCAAGATGCATTGCCTGCTAGCCAAGAGAAAGAGAAGTTAACTTAATGAAAGCCAAAAAAACATACAAAAGCTGACATCCTCACACAAAGCACCAGCACAGTGAAAGTGAGGCAGTGTGATCCTGCTCTGGCTCATTGTAGCTGGGACAGTGGAGCACAAGGGCTGTTCAAAGCAATGCAGGGGGATGAAGAGAGCGGGATAGGAAGGGAATCCTAGCTATGGAAACAGCCTGAGTGAGGCTACAGCTCGAGGTGGGCACAGCTGCCAAGGGAGGCACCACCACCAAACCCAGATTTCTGCCTAATTTTGGAGCTGACCCTCCCCATCCCACTTTCCCCAGCAGAAAGGGATGCCATGCTCAGCCTGAGGCTGAGTCATCCCAAGGAGCAATCCCGAGGAAATGCCTCTATGGTTTTCATATTCCCACACCTGTGAGCAGGATGGGGCAGGGGGACAGGGATGTGGAGGCAGGGGGAGATGTCCAAAGGATGCTAATTCCTGGTGCTACTGCCAAACAACGTGGAATGTGCCAGGGAAAAAAGGGAGAGAGGGGTCACATTCCCACTGGTAAGACCACCAGAGACTCTCCATTGGGAGTCACCTGTCTGAGCAGGAAAGAAGCCTTTATGCACATCAGTACTGCCAATACTGAAGATGGAGAGAATGCACCAAATACCTTTATTCTCTGCTTGGCGCAAGAATCTCAAGGTGCTCAGAACTCCCTGATCCTCTCCAGAAGGATGCTGCCCAACTCATACCTACAGGGATGGAGGGTCCACATCCACAGGAGAACTCCGAAGGTGTGTGGTGCTCAGGGGCAGTTCTTTGGAAGACGCACTGTCTGTACTCCTTCCCCAGCTCTGTGCAAAAAATCAGCATTCCTCAGGAGACACGTGCAGCTGTCAGCTGTATTTGCACTGCCTTAAAGGAGATATCGAGAGTGTCCCCATCCACACTTCCCTCATACTGTTATCAGGTGTCCTGGGAGCTCAGAGAAGCTTGAGGCATCTTTTGCAGTGGCCATTAAGCTGAAAATCCAGCTGGCACAGGATGGTGGCCCAGGAAGCACTGGTCCATTCAGTGCTGCTGCACTGTCAGGCTGAGGAGGTTTATTGCCAGGGCTGCCCCACTGTGCTAGAGGTGTGGGACCTGTGCAGATGCCCAGGCTGGCCCCAAAAATAATAATAATTTAGTATAATTTAGTGGCAGATTCCCAGCTGTGTCCTTATAGTGGGTTAACTGGTGGCTGCTCTGAAGCCTTTCTGTCCCTGTACAGGGCCCTTGGCTCCACTGCTGCAGGCATCACATGCATGGGTCATGGCTCCCAGTCCAGGCTGCCAGACATGGAGATGCCAAATCACTGGCATCTGGTACCTCCTGGACCTGCAGGACACTGGGGCTGTCACACACCTGGGGCTACCAGACCTTTGGGAAAGACAGATCCTGGGGCTGTTGGGCATTTGGAGCTGCTGGATCCCTGGGTCAGGTGGATACTGGGGCTTTGGGGCTCCTGCGGGCTGCCACACTGCCAGGACAGACTGACCCTCGAGTCTTTGGGCACCCAGGACTGTGGGACCCCTGGAGCTACTGGAACCATAGGTCAGACAGATCCCAGAGCTGTTGTGCATCTGGGGCTGCCAGATCCCATATACAGCCAGAGCCTAGGACTGCCAGACCCCCGGGACAGTCAAGACCCAGAGTTCTTGGACACACACAGCTGTCGAACCCCTGAAGCTGCTGGACTCCAGGACAGCCAGACCCCGAGGGCCATCAGACTGCCGGGGACTCCCGGGGCTCTGCAGCTTCCAAACCACCGTGGCAGCCGATCCCCGATGCTGCCGGTTTGCGGGCCATCCACACCGCGAGCCACTGGACTCCCAGGACTCCCGGGAGCTGCTGGACCCCCGGGCTGCGCTGGAAGCCAGGACTCCGCATCCTCCCATTCCCCCTCGGGGACCCTCCCCTATTTCGGCGGCACTGCCCACCCGGTGAAGCCTCTCGGGGCCGTCGGGGAGGCGCTGCCCGGGGCCGGGGCGGCGGCGGCAGAGGCCCCCGGAGCCTGGCCCGCCGTCAGGGGAACCAATGCGGAATTTCCTGGCTGGCGGCGGAGCCCCTCCCGCCGCTGCAGAGAGGGGCGCGGGGGAGGCGGCGGCGAAGCGATCGCAGCGCGGCTTCCGCCCGCCGAGCGGCAACGGGGTCCGGCGGGGACCGGAGCGGGCGGGGACCGGGAGCGGCGGAGCCGGAGCGGGGGGGCAGTGCCCGGCCCTAGATGGGCTGTGCCGGGACCGCCTGGGCCCCGCCGCTCCGCCGCTGATGGCGGCCCGTGGGCTGCGGCCGCCCCGCCGCGCCCGGGCCGGGGCCGCGCTGCTGCTGCCGCTGCTGCTGCTGCTGCTGAGCCGCGGAGGCGCCCAGGAGCTGAGCCCCCGTGGCAGGAACGTCTGCAGGGCCGGCGGGTAGGAGCGGGGGCGGGCAGGTGTGCGGGGCGGGACGGGACCCCCAGCGCCGGGACGGGACGGGACGGGACGGGACGGGACGGGACGGGACGGGACG
>CM031871.1:14742719-14778510 GCA_018697195.1 Certhia americana
CGGGACGGGACGGGACGGGACGGGACGGGACGGGACGGGACGGGACGGGACGGGCTGGGCTCGCCGGTCCATCCCCCATCCCGGGCAGCCGCGGCGCTGGGCGCCTTCCAAGACAAAGTCCGTCCTGTGCGCGGCTGAGGTGGGGGGAGCTGGCGGCGGGGAGAATGTGAGGAGCTGAGCCCGAGCAGGACCAGGGATGTGGAGGCCGGTCCTGATTCCTGGAGGACTGCGGGGAACCGTTCCTGGATGCCTTTGGAGCCAGTCCTGGATGCCCGGGACCGGTTCTGCTGTAGGGAGCTGGGTTTGGGTGACTCTGGTGATGGAGTCGTGAGAGGGGCGGAGGGCAATCCTGCATCTCTGGGGCAGGATCTGCGCTGGAGACGCGGTCCTGTGTGTCTCCGGGAATCGGGTTGTAGTGCTGACCCCTGGCTGGTGGGATACAGGATGCTCTGAGTATCATGGTGAAGCTGCCCCAGACTGCTGGGGATTGTGGAGTTGGCAGCCCCCAGGACCTTCTTGTTTGGCTTCAGAAAGTGGGTGCAGGCACTGCCTAGCTGTCCCTGGGGTCATATCCTGCCTCGCCGGCTGTGGGCCGGGTCTCAGGAGGTGGCACTGACTTGTCCCTGCTCCCAGTGCTCTCCATGTTCCACAGGTCCCTTTGCAGAGCATCACCTCAGCCGAGCTGCTCTGCAGCACTCAGGCTCGGTCTGCCCAGGCTCCTGGGCCAGGCTGGCCTCAACAAAAGGGGACAGATCCCGCAGCCACTGCCACAACTCTAGGAAAGCTGGATCCCCTGTGCTTGATGGGGGGCCCTGGCCATAAATGCACCTTTACATCTTGCCTGTGAGGTCAGACGAGTCCACAAGGAAAACATGTGCTTCGAGCGAGCAGGGCTGCATAATGGCTCCATTCAGCAGGGCCACAGGGCACTGGTGCCCCCTCCTCAAATTACAGCCAGAGTTTCCTAAGGAGGCATTTCAAGAGCCAGAGCGGCCGCAGCTCCCACCAGTGCTGTTCCTTGACAGGGAGCCATCCCTCCTCAGCTGCTCATGACCTGCACAGCAAAGCTGCCACTACATCTTGGGGTGGCAGACGGAACTCGAGTATTGTCCCCACCCTGTTCCTTGTATCCTGCTGCATGTACCGGGAATGAGGTGCCTGAGTTCTCCACAGTGCAGAAGGACCCCCTCATCCCCACTGGATGAAGGTGGGGAAGGTGCTGCACCAGCACCACAGGCTTGGACTCGCTCACTGTGCCACCCATGGGTGCCATGGGGTATGCAAGAGGCACTAGCTATTGACTGGGACAGGTTGGTTGTGTCCATCCTCTGGCAGGACTGGGGCTTGAAGACAGCTTAGGAGCTGGGGATGGTGGGGCAGGGACAATCCCTCAGAAGCTCAGATGATGTTTGCATCATTTTCTATGCCTCACCCTTCTGCAAACCCTTCTTCCCTCTCCACCCACTCACTTGGCACCCACCCCCATCATTGCTGAGTACAATGGACATGGAGGGGCCCCCATATGTTACCATCCAAACCCACCCCAGTGGCCCCAATGCCCTGGTGCTGCAGGTCCTGAGGCCAGGGGCAGTGGGACGTCCCAGCATCCCAAGGCTCTTGGAGTTTGTTGGACCCTTGGCTCTGCAAAGCCCATCCAGACATCCTGTGGAGATGCCACCACGGGTTTCAGAGGGTTCAGGATTGTGTGTCTTCTTGAGACCTGGCTCCCAAGTAGAAATTCAAGGAATAATTTAGGGCAGAAGAAAAGGGCATATTTGGGGCTCTTTGGAGTTTTGTGTTATAAATTCAACTTGTCCTTAAATTTGAAGTTCTTTTATAACTGGTTTCCCATTGGTATGACCAAAGGTGTCAGTGGTGACAGCCTGGGCACTGCTTTGTCCCTGTCCTGCTTTCTTGTTAGCACTCTCTTTTCCAATCTTTGGTCTTTAATTTTTTTTTCTCTGCCTGAAGGGTTTCTATTTATGCCCATGATCCTATTCCTGCCTGCCCTGAGGATGTCTGTCTGTCTGTCTGACTGTCTTCACCCTGAGGCTGGGGTCAGGGAGCTGCAGCTGGCATCAGCTGGGGAGTGCCAGTGCCTGGGATCCAGTGGTCCCAAGAGCACTGTGTGCCAGCTGTGTGGCACCAAGTGATGGGTGACACAGAGGATGATTATCACTGGGGTGATGCTTGGAAAGAGCAGCAGGGCAGGGATGGAGAAGCACTGGGGATGGGGAAGGTGTCAGTGGTTCTCTGAACACTGGGGGTATGCTGAGTGTCTGCAGCGCTCCTCTGCAGCTCCATCCACTGCCTTGAGCTGGATGGTCTCACACGGGACCACAGGCAGCAGCTCCCAGCTGAGCCCCAGAGTCTTGTTCCTGCTTCCAGGGATGTGATCCTGCTCCTCGTTCTTCAGGGCAGGCCATGCTTGTCTGATTGAGGATCTACCCCTCCTGCCTCAGAGCCCTCTCTATAGCCATTGGTAAAGTGATTTCTGGGAGAAGTGTAGGATACTAATCCACAAGAAAAATATTCTACCTCTGTGAAAAGCCTGGGATCATTAGCTGAGATCCCAGTGATGCTCAGTATGAGCGGGACATGGCTATGGGCCAGGGGCAAGGCTGGCATGGAAGACTTGTCCCTGCAGGTGACAGCTCCAGCTCTGCCCACATCTCACTCCTTTTCCTCCACATCAGCTGAGGTCTCAAGCCCTGACCCCAGCTCAGAGGCAGCTTCTCATTGTTTTTTTTCCCAGCATTTGTAGTTCTTTGAAGGAAAGAAAGCATTTTCATAGTGGATGTCTGCAGTGCCATATCCATGTGTGTTGGGAGCAAGCTTTTAAACACATCTCCCAGTCTTCCTTTTCCAGTGCTCAGGGTGCACATGGAGCAAGTCCTTTGTCAAGGAGCTGAGGTCATGAAACACCTTTTAGTCCCCCACCCTGATGAGCACCGATGACCTGCAGCCAGCACTGACCCTCCATGGGCTGGCTGTTCTCTGGGACCAGTCCACGTACCCCATTGGGAGCAATGGTTTCCCAGTGTCACACCCTGACTACTCCTCCTTGCCTCAGACCAAGTTTATTTGCTGTCAAAGCTGCTGATAAATGAGGTGGGGACTGAGAAGGGTGTGCAAGGCCATTAGCAGGCACAGGGAAGGAGAGATTAGCTATCAGGGAACAGATAAGCCCAAATCCTGTGAGGCGGTGGACTGGATCCCAACTGGGGGAGGAGGTCATGTTGCTGCTCACCTCCTCCAGCTCATGGCAGAAGTTTTTCCCTCCTTCCACCATGTTCCAGTAACTCCCAGCTCCTCACCATCAGCTCATCACAAATGATACTTTTGGGCACATTTCCCGTGAAGCCCATTTTGGTGGCCAGGCTAGGCTGTTGGAGGCAGGTTTCCCAGGTGGAATGGTTTCCTCTTGCAAACCTGTGATGGTTTCATTCTAAAAGACAACAAACTGAATTTCTAAAGGGTGGAGTGGTGAAAGCAACCTTAGGTGCAACAGTGAGGTTTTGGCCATGCCATGGGAGGGCAAGAGCACCATGGACACTTCTCCACCTCTGCCTGTGAATCCCAGCATGGCTGGGAAAGCTTTTTGGGGGTACAGCCTGAAGCCTCTTGCAGAGAAGGACCTTGAATCCAGCCCGCCCAGTCCTCAGGAAGGTGATATGGTGGTTGACCCTCCTTTGCCATTAACCCCATGCATCCCCTTGCATTCTTGGTGGGAGCAGAGCCCCCCACTGAGCCCTGGGGTCCCTGTGGGGGATGTTTGTGCCGCTGCCATCACAGCATCTTGCGGCTGCTTCCACAGGCTGCATAGATGGAGCTATTTTGGGCTCTGGCTGCAAGGCATTTTTTCCAGGCCTTGAATCATTTTTGTGGTTCTTTTCTGCCTTCTTTCCAACTTTTCACTGTCCATCATGAAAAGGGGGACACGGTGCTCCTGGCTGGGCTATGTGGGTGCTGCCTGCCGAGGTGGCGGGGCAGTGGCTGTGGCCCCAGGACCCCACTCTGGCTGAGGGTCTGCTGGCAGCTCTCTCTCCCCGGCCCCAGGATGAGGCGGTCTGGCAGCCAGACGTGGTCCTGTGACTGTGCTGGGTTTCAAGCGAATACTTCCTTGCTGTCTCCTCCTCTTCTGCATTTGTTACATATAAAGAGGAAAAGGGAAAAAAAAAAAAAAAAAAAAAAAAAAAAAAAAAAAAAAAAAAAAAAAAGAAAAAAGCTAAATACATTCCAGGCTGCGCCGCCAGACCAGCCTGGGTGAAGTTTTCCTTGACTGCAGCATCCACCTATTTGTCCAGCGTTGCTCCCTTGCCTGTGGGACCAGGTGGTTTGGGTCACCCCAAGGATGAGTGGGTGGCTCCACGGATGAGCAGGGGTCCACAAACAGGGATTTCTGTGGAGTCATGGGGATTGTACTTCCCATGCCTAATTGCAGCATCATGAGCCCCCACACATTTGCTTGGGGGGGTTCTTTGATGAAGTGTGGGTGGGGTGTCCCCATGTGTCTTCCCAGCACAGAGCTGAGCATCCCTGGCTGAGCCTCTGAGTGGGTCTGAGCCTCCATCTGGGTCAAGCGTGTGCCAAAAACATCCTGCCTGATGATCCGGTGCCTGGTACTCCCTGGAGGTGGTGGCACTTCAGGACTCTCAAGAGCTCAGGGACACATTCCAGCTGCCTGCAGTTGGCATCCCCATGCTTGTACAGAGGGACATTCCCTGGGAGCTGGCTGTGTTCCAGCTATTCCAGCCAGGTGGTTCCAACCTGCCTTTGGGTTTCTGTCCCCAGGCCACAAAGCACCAAGCCTGGGATTCAAGTCATTTGAAGGGGACATTGAATAGAACCTTCCCCTTTTTTCCTGGCCTTTTTTTTGGGGGGGGGGTCTTTGGATTACTTTTTTTATTTTATTTTAGAGGTTGCAAACATGACTTTGGCTTTTTCATCGCTCCTTATTAATGGAAAAAACTGGTCCTGTTCTTACTCCTGGTGGGAGGGGCATCCATGGGATCCCACAGCAGATTCATTAACTCACTGTGTGCTGGAGGAGGAGCCAAGAGCTCTCCTTCCCCCTTTGGAGGTGTAGAAGCCCCCAGCAGGACCTCTCACCATCATGGTGCTCCTGGTGGGTTTTTGGGAAGGACCAGGACTTTCTGAGGGTTGTAACTATTTATGATGCGCGTTTTTTATCCCTGCAGCTCCTCGGTTCTCGTGTGCTGCCTGGGATGGAGGCAACAAGGGAGCGAGTGTTTAATAGGTAAACACCAGCATTTTGCTTCATTGGGCTCTGCCCATCCTTCACTGAGCCCTCCTGACCTTACCACCACTGTGAGGGGCCACCTTAATTGTGTGCTGTGGCTGGGACCCCATGTCCTGGGGACCTGCAGTCAGAGTCCTGACTCCATGCAGTGTTCTAAGCCAGCACTGTGTGGATAGAATGGGTGCTCAGCCCCAGTGTCAGGGGTCACAGAGCTGTGGGGGTTTCTTTCCTTACCATCCAGCTCTGAGTCTAAGGACATGGGAATGCTGCTCAAGGTCTTAAGGGACAGTGAAGTGTCCCCTAGGGTGAAGGTGCAGCTGCAGGGGTGGAACTGAGATTCGCGACAGATGCTGCAGTAGCATGGGGACCTGAGCCAGAGCCACCAATGAAGCTGAAGCTGCCCAGACCAGGCACTTGGTCTGTCGTGGCCTCACTGGGGAGAGGCTGCTGGGGATGTCAAAGGCCACTGAGCTTGGACTGGGGCCATACAAGGTGTCACAGCTCTTTACTGGGGGTCACAGTGAGCCCTGCATGGATGCTCAGCATGAAACCCTGGGAGCATTATTCCCTGCATTGCCACCTCAATGAAGACAGCTGCTTTGGGGCTCTCCCACAGTCTTGGCTGGCCACAGGGCTCACTATACTCCAAGAGACCTGGAGATGGCACTTTGCAGTTGGGACCAACGCCCACATAATCAACTAACCCACTGTGCATGAGCCCTGTAACCACTTGCTGCATGCATTGGGAATGGGATGTGGCCTGTTTGGAAGGGAGAAGGACAGGATCTGCCAGGACAATGGGGGGAGGATGGTCCCACAGCAAGATGTTCTTATCTCCTGCCCTCCCAACCTGCTCTAACCTTTAGACTCACTGCTCCTAACCTGTGTAATCTGTCTATTTTAGGGGTTTCTATAATATCCATCACCATAGGTCTAACAACTCCCAGGTAAGGTGGCTGGAATGGGTGGTTGTCCGTCCCCCTCTCAGTGCCTAAGGAAGCTTGTCCAGGGTGGTGCGGGATCTGCAAGTGCTGCTTGCCCCACGTCCTGCGCTTGCCTGGCTCCAGGCATTGGCCTCAGCATGAGGTCCTCCTGACAGGAGAAGGAGTGGTGGCCTTTGGGGCAGGTGGCCATGTGGGAGAGGCAGTGCTGGGATGGCAGTGCCTGCAACCCCTCCACTCTGTGTCCCCTTCTCCCCTCTAGCAATGCAGAGCTGAGCAAGGGACAGCACCATTGGGTGCAGCCCCTGGCAGGTACATGGCTTGGCTGGGTGGCAGGAGGCTGGTGGCCAGGATGGGTGGCATCTTATCTGGGTGGCAGAGATGGAGTTGAGCTGGGTGACGGGAAGCTGGTGGAATTTTTCTGGACCATCCAGCCCAGAGAGTTGCTTGCCAGGATGGTCACAGTGCCACAGCTTAGCAGCACTCAGAGGGTCACTGCACAGCCCTTTTTCTGCTCTGAAAGGGTCTGGGGGGCTTTAGAAAGCAAGCACTGGTATTCATGCCTGCTGTCTTTCCATCCATGTCCAGCTGTGTGCGAGGGGAACTTCACCTGCAAGGAGAACGAGGTGTGCGTCAGGCCCGGCGAGTGCCGCTGCCGCCATGGCTACTTTGGTGCCAACTGCGACACCAGTGAGTACTGGCAGGTGTCTTTGTGTCCTCAGGGGGTTCATCAGGATGGACCTTGCTCATCCTGGGGTGACTTTCCAGAGCAGATCATCAGGGATGGAGCTGTGAATGCTCTTGCTCTGCCCCTGCCTGTCCCCTGGCTCTGTTTTCCAGGGAATTGTCCCCTTGCAAGGGTCTCCTCTTAGATCCAGTGCACTGGGGGGAGGAGAGGGAGGACTGTGGTCAAGAGATGCTGTTGAGGCTGGGGATCTCCACTGGTGCCTGGCATGGGATTGTCCCTGTGGGCAGTGCTGAGGCTGATGGCTCTCCCCACAGAGTGTCCCCGGCAGTTCTGGGGTCCTGACTGCAAGGAAATGTGCACCTGCCATCCCAATGGGCAGTGCGAGGACGTGACGGGCCAATGCACCTGCAACCTCAACCGCTGGGGCCCCAAATGTGAGAACATCTGCCTCTGCAAGCATGGCAAGTGCGATCAGAAGACCGGCAAATGCACCTGCGAGCCCAACTGGTGGGGCCCACAGTGCTCCAGCTCCTGCTATTGCAGCCACAACTCCCAGTGTGACCAGCAGACAGGCAACTGCCTGTGCCAGCCTGGCTGGTGGGGCCGTGGCTGCAACAACCAGTGCTCCTGCAACAACTCGCCCTGCGAGCAGTTTACAGGACGCTGCCAGTGCCGGGAGAGGACCTTCGGGCCTCGCTGCGACCGCTACTGCCAGTGCTACAAGGGCAGGTGCAACCAGGTGGATGGGACCTGCACCTGTGAGCCGGGCTACCGGGGCAAGTACTGCCGCGAGCCGTGCCCGGCCGGCTTCTACGGCCAAGGCTGCAGGAGGCGGTGAGTGGCCAGCCCTGCTGGGTCTGATCCAGCACCGGTGGGAGGTGGCAGCAAGAGGATTTGGGGTGTGCTGGTTGATGGGTTCCCCTCGTTGCAGGTGTGGGCAGTGCAAGAGCCTGCAGCCATGCACCGTGGCCGATGGGCGCTGCCTGACGTGTGAGGCGGGCTGGAACGGCACCAAGTGTGACCAGCCCTGCTTGCCCGGCTTCTATGGAGAGGGCTGCGAGAAGCTCTGTCCCCCCTGCAAGGACGGCCACACCTGCAATCACATCAATGGCAAATGCTCCCACTGCAACCCAGGCTGGATCGGAGACCGGTGAGTGCACCTGGGTGCAGCACTGGGCTTTGGGAGAGCAATACCTGGCTTCCCTGATTCTCCCAGGGAACAGGGTCACTGAAGGGTTCTGCAGTCCTGGAACGAATTCTGGCACAAGAGTTTGCAAGAGAGTATCCCAACCTGAGAGCTGAGCCCCACTGCAAACATTCATGGTCCGAGGGACATAGGGCAGGGGTCTCACAGGCTCCCTCGAGATCCATGGCTGTGTCAGTGGGCTCAGTCCATCCCTGTACCCCTCTCCTGGCTTCAGAAGCCACCATGGTGATATACAGCCCTGTTTCCATGCACGTGAAGGGATGCTGGAGGTCCCCAAGTGCCATGGCTGCTCCAGCCACTTGCCCTCATCTCTCCTAGGTGTGAAACCAAGTGCCGGAATGGGACATACGGGGAGAACTGTGCCTTCGTCTGCAGTGACTGTGTCAATGGCCAGTGCCACTTCGAGACTGGGCAGTGCCTCTGCCACCCCGGTTCCCATGGCACATAGTAAGTAAGGCACTGGTGAGCACACCTGGAGGCACCTTGGGGCACAGGTGATGCTCAGGCACCTCCTGCCCCCATGTGTCCTATGCTGTTGCTAGCTGAGAGGTTTTCTGCAGTGGAAGCACTCATGGACAATATTTCAGATGATTTGGTGAGCTGAGGGGGAAGGACAAGCTCACAGAGCAGCAAGGGGGTGTTGTGCTTTAGAAAAGGCCAGTTTGGCAAAAACAAATCAACGAAGTGGTGGTTTGTTGGGGGTTTTTAAGTCCAGGGTGGAATTTCTATCCAAAAACAGAGAAAACCACATCCCAGAATAACAAACAGCCTCACAGGCATCCAGGTATCCTTGGGGGGCTCCTGCTTAAAGTTCTGCTTTAAAGACCCTTTAAAGATGGGGTCTTCCCCAGGCCTCCCCCTTCCCCCACTCCAGGGGCACAAAGTCAAGAGTCTGCTCACATCCTCGGGTAGTTTTTCCCAGTGTGGGACTGAAATGTTGTTTGAAAAGATGAGGAAATCATTTTCCACCCAGCTGGGACATGCAGACAGATCCCCCTGGTCCTGCCCCCGGGTGGTGCTCAGGTTTTCCCCGCAATTGACTGAGGGTGACTTGATTGAGCAAGGATGGGGATTTGGAGCTGGCATCTTGCCCTTGCTGGCATTTCACTCAGGGCATAAAAACAGGGAGGATTTGCATTTTGGGGGGGATATTGTGGGGCTTTGCTAACCACTTGTGGTGCTGGAACAGTTGCTGAGCACTGGCACTAGTTCAGGATGGCCAGCCTGGGCATCATGGCCACCTTTGGTAGCAAAGGCAGAGCTGAGAGGGTCTGAATGCTCCTCAGGGTGGTGTGGTGATGTTTTCCGCACAGCACCAGAGGGCAGAGTGTGAATTAACCTGTTCTGGGACCCTGGCATGACACTGGGGAGGTGGGGATGGGGGATGCTCGGGATGCAACCTGGGTGCTGTAACCTTGATCAGAGCTGTGTCAGGAGGTACAGTAAGGCAGTCTTGGGAATGTTCCGGGTGCTCAGGCAGATCCCTGTGACTGTATCCAAACCAGTGTTTTTGCCAGTAGGGTACAATTTTGCTAAAAAGGATATTTCTGCAATGAAGGCAGAAGCATCCTTGCCATGCAGCATGTCCTCTCAACTCTGTGTCAGGAGGAGGCTAAAGGAGCAGCTGCTAAAATATTTATGTGTGCACAAAGTGCTTTATCTTCTCTGTCTTTCCCAGAAGTGTCAGGACTCTAGTGGAAAAATCACCCTCCTCTGCTGTCACAAAATCTCAGCCTGGGGCAGAAATGTGGGGCCAAGGGGTGGGGTGAGAGGTGTTGCCTTGCTGGGGGACTATCCCTTGCTCCTGTTCTGCTGCATTAGCTGCCCAGTGCAGCAGAGCAGAGGCAGAAGCTCAGGACCCATCCTGGCAGGCATATGACAGGCGCACAGCAGGCATGAGGCTTGGCCAAGGTGGCACTTTGCAAGTTGTTGGAGTGTGAAATGGGCTGAGCCACCTCAGGGCACAGCTCCGAGGGCTGGGGGCAGCTGTGTCCCCAGGCGAGTGGGTTTGGGTTGGGGCCCACTGGCTCCTTCCAGCTGCAGCCACTCAAGCTGGGATGCAGCTGGCAGAGGGTTTGCTGCCCAGCAGTGCTGCCAACATGTCCCAGCTCCAGCTGGGTCCTGCTCTGCAGTGCCTGGCCCACAGCTGGGGAGGCAGGTTGGATTGGACCCACTGACTCCATGTTTCCTATGCTCAAGCCCTTGAGACTTGTGCATTGGTGCCCATTTGTGTGTGTCCCCATCATGTCCATGACACCATCAGGAAGTCATTTTAACAGCAGTGGAGATTTGGTACCAGACATAACCAAACTGGGAAGGTCTTAGGGCTGCTCTGTTGTTTTTCCTTCTTGAAGGCAAAAAAAAAAGTCAAACTGGGCACCTTCTCAGCTTGTGGCCACTGTGGCTCTGGCTGGTTTCTTGCAGGGTGGGGCTTGGGATGCCACGGCCACATCACCACTGAGCTGAGCTGGAATCCCTGTGTGTGACATCAGGGTATCTTTAGATGTGACTGCTGGGTTAATGACCTTTCCTCATTACTGTGTCTAATAGTGAAGTCCCATGCAGAGAGCAGTAAGAGTGTCTGAGATCCAGCTGGGCCAAATCCCCTGAGTGATGGGCAAAGCCACTTCGTGGGTGATGGGCTTCTCATCCCTGTGGATTAAGGGTTCCCCCCAGGGTGTGAAGGAGCTGTGTCAGAGCAAGATGGAATGTGGAGAGTTTGAGAGAAGGTGGCAGCCAAGTGGCCCCCACTGCTGTGCCTAGGTTGGGGGATGCACCACTCTCATCCAGCCCTTCCCTCCAGCTGTAACCTGACTTGCCCTCCCGGACGCTATGGAGCCAACTGTGCCAATGTCTGCAGCTGCCACGACGGCGCCTGCGACCCCCTGACAGGCGCCTGCCACATGGGTGAGTGCTGGGGGCCGGGGGCTGGGCTCTGCCACAGGGCTGGCCCCGGGCTGAGCCATGGGTCTGCCTTGCAGAGGCCAACCAGAGGATGGGGGTGATCGGAGCAGGGGCCCTCCTGGCGCTGCTGCTCATCCTCCTGCTCTCCCTGCTCTGCTGCTGCTGCATCTGCCGCAAAAAGGACGAAGCCAGCAGGTGAGTGCCAGGGCCAGGTGGAGTCTCACCAGGTTGGGAATGCAGAAGATCAGTGGGTTCTGGGATTGACAGGAGGATGCAGAGACCATGCTGGGACAGTGTTTCTGCAGGGAAACTGAGGCAGAACATGACACCATGTGGGTACCTGGGTCTGAGCAGTCCTGCTGCATCATCAGGGCTGATGGAGGTACTCAGGGTGAGCTCTGCTGGGGAAACCTCTTCCTGCTCTCCCTGACTTTGTTTCTCCCTGTGCATCATCATTTCATGGAGACCTGCCAAGTCCCCTCCAGTCTCTAGGGTCTGTAGCTGATCTGCAAAGAGGGGGCTGAAAGGGCATCACAGCATGGCCAAAATACTCAGAACAAACCCCTGGACAAAGAGATGAGTCATGCCTGGGGCACAGGGGGATGCTGACTGTCCCACATGGGGATGTTGACTGTCCCATGTGGAGATGGATGATCAGGGCTGGGAGGGTGGGTTCCTCCAGAAAGGTCAGGGCACTGACAGAGTTTTAGCAGCACCAGGTTAACATCCTACCATGAGAATAGGAGTGGGGACAGACTTAAGGCAGGGGGAAAAGTTTGTGCTGCTCAGCAAGGGATGAGAAGGCTGTTGGAGCTCCTCCAGATGTAGAGAATCATGCCACTCATGTCACCAGCCACTGGACAGGAATTTTCCAGAAGCTTCCCCTTGCAGCCCTGTGAGCTCAATCCCAGCCCGGCACAGCTGGCTTGGGGAGCCTGCGGGCTGCAGGTAATTATGCTGCAGATAAAGCACAAACCCATCAGGTGAGGAATGGCACAGGAAGAGGGGGACTGGCTCCAGACATTTTCCTCTCTCCCAGGGTGCTCACACCACAGTGTCCCCAGACTGCTGGGTGACCTGTGGTGCTGTCCCAGCGTGGTCCCTTGCAAGGGGGGGTGGGTGTGGCACAGGTTCCTTAAATCAACTCACAAAGCCACTCACTCTGTAGCTGCAGAAAATTGCTTGAAAACGTGGCCCCAGGATGCTTCAAAACTAGAGAGCAAATAAAGAAAAGCCACATGTTTGGCTTTGGGTTTGGCTGTTTTGTTCCGGTTTTTTTTTTAAAGATCTGGGGTCTTTGTGGGTATTTTGGGGCTGCTCTGCCAATAGCCATGGTTGGATCTGGCCTTCCCACCATTCCCTGGCACTGCTCTGCATCATGGTGTGGCACAAACTGGTGCCTTGGTCTGTCAGCAGATGCTGTGGGTCCTCAATTTCTTCAGCCTGTGCACACCCCTGCTTTTAATCCATCCCATTATCACTCCAAAACCCCATTGCAGTTGCAACATACCTGAGCTGCTGCCTCACCCATGAAGGCTGTCCCCACCACAGGAGGGGAACAGTGCCTCTGATAGTGCCATTGCCTTCTCTGCAGCTCCAGCCAGGACCCAGCAGCAGCCAAGAAGCCTCCAAGACGTTTGTGTGGGCGGTTCAGTCGGATCGGGATGAAGCTCCCACGCATCCCCCTGCGTCGCCAGAAGCTGCCCAAGGTCATGGGTAAGGTGCTGGGGTGTGGGGAGGGTGCAGAGAGTCAAGTTTGACTCCTGTTAAAGCACTATATGTGACTCACAGCACCCTTTGCAGCCCCAAAGCAGGGCGGTGAGAATAGCAGGGCAGTGGCAGGGACACACGGATCCCTGGGAGCATTTCAGTGATTGGTATGAGCTGCCTGGCTCCCCAGAGCTCAGCCCTTTCTGTATGCAGCTTCTGAATCTCCAAGCACATTTTTCTTTGTGAGGATACAAAGGTTGTACCTGGTTCTGGAGCTCTGAGTAGTTTTGGGTTTACTCTCCTGAGGTTCCCCTGGAGAGGAATGGTCTCTGTCAGATGCCTTGTTAGTGCTTTTGATCCTGAAGTAACCCCAGGAGCCAGAGCATGTGCTGCCATGTGCCATGTGCAGCAGAGAGGTTGGAGGGGCAGAGATTTGGGTTGTTTCCCACTCTGCCCAAGCACATAATTGGCTTGTAGGAAGCTGCTCAGCCCTGGAAAAGCTCTTGACCTGACACTCTCAGGGCTGTTGGGGACCACTTGCTTCCTAGCAGCTGGGGAATGCTGTCTCCTGCACTCTTTGAACTCTCCTTGCACCTCTTCCCAGCATGGGGAGCTGGGGATCTGCTGCAACCCCATTGACTGCTTTGTGTGAAGCAGCAATCCCCACCCTTTTCTGGGATGTGTTTCAACCCCAGCTGTCTTCCTAAGCCAAGCACCTCCCTGGGCATGCCATGCTGGTGGAACCCCGAGAACAGCCACATCCTGGCACACAGTGCTTCAGTGTGAGGATAAATCCCTCACCCCAGGCAGGACACAGAGATGACCCCCATGCCTGCACACCATGCACAACCTTCAGCATCCAAGCTGGTGGGATAACCCCTTGCCATGTGGGGCACAGCAAAGCCCTGCCTGGAGCAGGATGTGCCAGGGCCCAAGAAACATTCCTGCTGCAGGGATATCAGAGGGTCTTAGAGGCTGTGTTTGTGGAAGAGGCCACAGAAGGGCTTGGGGAGGACAGAGGGTGCCTGTGTGCAGTGAGGGCAGGGGGGCTGCCTGCAGGCAGCTGGCACCAGACCAGACCCTCTGTGTACACAGGGCAGCAGCGGTCCCAGGAAAGGCTGAGGGTGCTCAAGATGGTCTCAGGTCCCAGCACGGCTGGGGCTGTTCCTGGAGTCTGTCACAGGGCTTAGGGTTGTCATCTTCCTGGAGGGAAAGGCTTTGCTCAGGGCTTGCCTTGTGTTATCCAGCAGAGTGGAGTCCATGTGGGTTCCAGCAGTTCCCAGTCCAACTGATTTGTGGTCTGGCAGTGCCTCCAGCTTCTACTGGGTCTGGGGATCCCACAGTGACAGGAACCTGTTGGGTTGCCTATAGTAGCTGCGTCCCTGATGCCCAGTGACCAGGGTGCCACATCGTGACCACACCTGGTGCTGTGGAAGCCACAGTAGCCAGTATCCACTGGCAGAGATATTGTTCCCTGCATTGGTCCTGTCCCATCAGGGGAGTCCCAGGGTTGCTGAAGTGCCTTATCCCAAGGGTCAAGTCAGTGCTGGAGGTGCTCAGGACCTTGTGGGGATGTCACAGTGAAACTGGTGCTGGCTGGTGCCTGGGCAGTGGTCGCTTTGGATCTGCCCTTGGTCCTGGCCATGTGTTTGCTCACACCTTATTTTCTCCTCTGGGCTCAAACACCGGTGATTGCAAGCCTACTCATGGTAGAACAGTCCCAGGTGGGACTGCAGGTCTTGAAGCCCCACTAAAGCTCATCAGGTGCCTGGAGCCTCAGGTTCCTCCTTCAAAAGCTGCTCCCCAGCCTTGGCACCAGCTTTGGATCCACAGCATCTCCCCAGGGATCACATCTGAGCTGGCAGCCTGCAGGGCCACACCCTGGGCTCACACCAGCTGCTGTAGGGCCAGCATTTGGGTATCCCCGTGTGTGGGATTTGCTTGTCAGGTGTCAGTGGTACCAGTGTGGGTCTTGGTCATGTCACCCTGAAGATACCAGGGCTAACCTGAGCCCTGCACCCCACCACATGTCCTCTCCCAAGCAGCAAAGCTCAACCAGCCCCAGGGGTGATGCTGATCATGGGGAGCTTGGATGAATGGTAGGTGGTGGCCAAGAGGACTCTGGAATCTCTCTCTCATGGTTCTGCTGCTGCTATTCTCTGCCTCATCCTCATTGTGAGACCAACTGGCCACTGTGCAGGCAGGGCTGGGATGGTGATCCTGATGCTGTGGCTCCAGGAGATTTTGGGGAGCAGTGACAGGTAGGGATATGTGGGAAACATCCACATTTCTCTCAGCCCCAACAGCCAGGGAAGAAAAATCCCTGGTGACCATGGTGGAGCCCCCAAGCCAACCAAAGCTTCCAGGTGCACTACATATCCTCATTTTATAATCTGGCCATGTCCTGGGTCTCACTGGAGTCCCAGAGTCTCCTCGTGGCTGTGAGTCCCAGCCACTCATCACGCCTCTCTCAGGAAGCATCTCCCTTCATCCGCTTCCAGATGGCTGTTTTTAATTTTCTCTTTTTGGTTTTTATTACAAGGAAAGCCATGTTGGAACTGCTGCTTTCCCCTTTCTGGGCCATTTGCTCTTTAAATATCTCTGCTTGGGTTTTTTTTCCTTACTCCAAGAAACCAAACTATGCAGGGGCGAGTGTACAGAACTGCTGTCATTTTAATGGGACTACATGTCTGAAGCCAAATTCCCTAATAATGGATAAACGTTCCAGTGGGCATCCCAATAACACTAAAAGTTACTTTATTGTAAATCAGGGATGTGCTGCAAATAGTCCAAGCAGGCAATTGTAGCATGACTGGGATGCAGTTGGGGTTGGGATGCAGTTGGGATGTTCAGTCAAAGGTTACAAATACCTGGAAATACCCTCTCTGTGCATGGGTTTTCATAGAATCATGAAATATCCTGATCTGGGAGGGACCCATGGGGATCATCAGTCCAGCTCCTGACCCTGCACAGACACCCCAGTAGTCCCACCCTATGCCTGAGAGCATTGTCCAAACACTCCTGGAGCTCTGGCAGCCTTGGGGCCATGCCTATTCCCTTGGGAGCCTGGTCATTGCCTGAGCACCCTCTGGGACCATCTTTTTTCAGCCCTTCATCCAAAGCAAGGCTCGGCCTTGCTTTGGAGGCAGCTTGCCACTGTCCCAGGGGACAAAAGCCAGTGGAAGGGGATGGGGACAAGTGCATCTACCGCTGCATGGCTCTGTGGGAGGTTGGTCCCTGCTTCCAGCTGGGTGGTGCCTTAGTTCTGTGGGTACTGAAGGAGGATACTGAAGCTGTGAGCACCTGGGGAAGCGCCTCAGGATGTGTTGGGACATGAGCTTATCCAGCAAAATGCCTTAAAAACTATAAAGCTGAAAAAAAAAAGTCATTCCAGGCCAGACAACTCTTGTTATTGCTCATCTTGTCTATTTTGTTTTATTAACACCTCCTTTCCTCTGGTGTTTTCTCTCTTCCACTTGGCTTCTCTGTGGGTGGCCCCTTGGCAGAGGGGCAGTGCCAGGGTGTGAAGGGAGGGATACTCCTACTCAGCTTCAGGAGGGAAGAAGCTGGCAAACAGATTGAAAAGTGGCAGAATTGAGAAAATGTACATCCCTCTGCTGCAGGCTTCCTTTGATCATCCTTCTGCATCCATGTGCAAAAGCACATGGAAAAGGAAAATGCAGTCAGTGATGCTGAATTGAGAATTAGTGGAATTAAAGCCAGCAGCTAATTTTCTCTCTGGAGACAGTTACAGTGCCAGGACCCTCTTTGCAGGGTGCCTGTGCCAGGTTGCACATCTCATGGGTGACCACCAGGACGCTCACCAAGTCCTCATGGAACCCAGGGTTTGTGTGGCTTGTCCCTCTACCACGTGCATCCTCAATTTGGGCAGCTGGAGACAGAGATAGATGGAAGTGTGAGGCTTGAACAAACTCTGCTGCCCACAGCCAAAGCATGGGGGATACTGGTCACCACCACTGCACTGTGAGACTGTGCAGCAAGGGGTGTCCCCATGCCTTGGATGCTGTCCCTGACACCCAGCAGAAAGCTGGGCAGCAGGGAGCTGTGCAGGGTCCTACCCTCCTGGCTGGCAGCAGGGACTGGGAGGTTCAGCAGAACAGGCACTGACAACAGTTCCTTGCCCTCACAGTGGCCCACCATGACCTGGAAAATACCCTGAACTGCAGCTTCATCGAACCACCCTCTGTGGTGGAGCAGCCTTCCCCATCCTGGTCATCCCGCGGCTCCTTCTCCTCCTTTGACACCACTGATGAGGGGCCCGTGTACTGTGTCCCCCATGAAGGTGAGCAGGGAACAGGGTGCATCCCCAGGGGACTTCAGGGACAATACCAGGGGCCTGCTCAATGGAGAGGTGTCACTCTTGCATGGTGGGGACTATGTCACCCTGGTTCCTCATGCCCCAGGAAGGAGTGCAGGTTCCAGTCATGCCTCCCACACAGTTTCAGAGCTCCCTCCTCCAGCATTTGCTGCTCCAGGGTTATGAGCCAGGAGATCGCTGACTGGGAGCCAAACTGGGAGGACACTGTCCTGCCGGAGCATCTCAGTCCTTCCCCTCCTCAGGCACATCCCACCTGACACTGCTGTGCTCTCTTCCCGCAGAGAGCATGGGTGACAACAGGGACAGAGGGACACCTGCCAGCCCCGGGGACAAGCTCGTGGCCCCGATCAGCGGGGAAGAAGCAGACGAATACACGTTCCTGAAGGAGACGGGCTCTGTCAGAGCCTTCCCGACCGACAGCAGTGAGACCCCCTTGCTCAAGTCCTCAGACAGCGAACGCTCCTCCTGCGGCTCGGGGTCGGCCGGCGCCGCGCTCTACGCCAGGGTCGCCCGCCTCTCCAAGCAGTCCAAGGAGGAGGAGGATGCCACTGCGGAGCCCCGCAGCTCCGGGAAGCCGCCATCCCCGGAAAGGACCAAGCCCCGTCCTCCAGACCCAGCCACGAAGCCCAAAGTCTCCTGGATCCACGGCAGGTACAACTCTGGCCAGTCCAACTCGCTGCCGGCACCCAGCCAGTCCCCAGAGCAAGTGGCCGCCCGGTCCGGCAGCCCCGAGCAAGGCCAGGGCTTGGCCAAGAGGAAGAGGAGTCCGAGCGAGACGTCGGCCAACGTGCAGGGCAGAGCGGAGGAGAAGGGCGGCGCCCGGGGCAAGGAGAAAGGGCAGAAGCAACCGAAGGAGCCCGGTGTCCCCGAGGGCAAATCCAGCCTCTGCGGGGAGCCCCAGTCACCCTCCAAACCCAAGCAGAGGAGCAAAGCCGGCTCGGAACCGATGGAGTCCATCAATGGGGCGGTGCAGAACGCCTTCCGAAAGATGGGTGCCTTCCAGCCGGAGCGGCGGGCCGGGGACACCAGAGATGCTCCTTGTAGCCCCGGCACCAGCAAACCCCGCTCCGAGCCTCTGCATCCCCAGCTGGCCTCCGAGCTGGCTGCCCAACTGAAGGAAAAGACTCAGAGCCTCAGCAAGGGGGACGGAGGCATCCGGGCGAACGGGGTCGGTGCCCAGCGGGAGAAGCCCACCCCTCCACAGAAAGCCAAGCGCTCGGCGGCCGCCGGCGGCCAGAAGACCAGCAAACCCTTGCTGCCCACCTCTCCCCATCTGCAAAAACTGATCCCTGCGGCGGCCGAGACGGCAGCCGGGGAGCCCAAGTGGGTGGAGAAGTCAAGTGCCGGCAGCGGCCAGGATCAGACTCTCCCCACTGAGCAGGGAGCCAAGAAAACCCCCATTAAGAAGCCTCCCAGGAAGAAGAGCCGGGAAGCGAGCCTGGAGCCGCCCAGGGCAGCTGCTGTGCCTGCTCAGGCAGTGCAGTGACCGGGAACCGGGCACCGGCCCCGCATCGGCCGCGCACCGGGAAGGACATTTGCCAGCTCAAACAGCGAACGTGGGAGCCTGGACTGGGCTTGGGGCACTGGAAGAGCCTCGATCCTCCCTTTATCCCCCTCCACCTCATTCATCCCCGTTTTTGCCTTTGTCGTCCCTGCCCTAGGACCCGGTCCCTTCATCTGTGCCCTGCTCCTGCTCTCTGCCCGGATCTCAGCTCGCCCTCCCTCCCCGCGCAGGGCGGGACCGCAAGGAGCCGGTCCGGCCGCTGTCCCGGGGGGTTCCGTGTGTGGCGTATCCCCCCCACACTTTTTTTGTAGCAGTATTATCGACCGCATAAGCAGCGCTTATACTAGACGTGTCCACGGTATATTCTGCAGTAACCGAGCCGCTCGCTTCCCGCGCTCCACTCCGGTCTGTCGGGGCTGCGGAGCACGGGAGAGGGAGGGAGCTGCTGTTCAGTGCCCAGGGCAGTGTCAGAGATGTGTTCCACATCCATCGCTGGCAGCAGCTCCCCTGCCCCGGCACCCTCCAGGCACAGCTCTCCACTGCCGGTACATGCCGGAGTGGGGTCGAGCTGGTTTCGACCGATGCCACTCTCCCTCCCATCCACCCCGGCGCTGCTCCTGGCCAGGAGGAAGCACTATTTATGGATGGAGCTGGACGCCCTTCAGGCTTCCACATCCCATCCAGTGGAGTTGGAGGAATTAGTTTGTTATGAGAGAGCCTGGCATCTCTGCAGAGTGCTTTCCTAATAAAAATGTATTTCTTCCATAGATAGGTGCCATCTGTCCCTGCCCGTGCCTGCTTAGCTGCTACTTGGTCCTGAGTGGGATGCCTGTACTTGCTGCAGTACAGGCAGGTGGTAACAAGCAGCAGATAGGGTGGGAGGCAGGTCCCCACTGGGGTTGCTGCTATACATGCTCACCTGGCATCAGAGATGAGCCCTGAGGACAAGATGAAGAGCTTCTCTTTCCCCAGTATCCATCATTGTCCCAATGGCTGACCTGTCCCATTGAGGGACCCTGAGGTTCAAGAGAGCTCTGACTGAGCAAAGACAGCCCACCCCTGGGTGCTCAGGGTGCTGGGACACAAATGTGGGGGGCCATGGGGGTGCAGAGCTCTGAGCTCAGCTTTCTAACCTCCTGCCCAGGGGCTGCCAACCCTGTCAGCATTTGGGGTCTTCACACAGCCCCAGGCATGATGCTGCCAGAGGACAAGGCTGGGACAAGCCCAGAGGCAGAAGCCCAGAAGTTGGGGCTTCTCCCACACAGCTTCTGCCCAAGATTCCTAAGCCAGACTCTCCCTGACATTAGAATTGGGACTGTCTGCTTCTAGGGGAGCCGAGAGCATTGGTGCCCACCACTAAGCCATCCTGAGCTGTTCTCACAGTGGGGGATGATGTCCCAGAAGACCACAAGACCAAAAGGTCAACCACAGCAATCTCAGAGGTGATGGAGGCAGCTGCTGAATACCAGAATGGGATGAGACCACATGGAACCAGGACTGCAACCATCCCAGGACAGCACTCAGGAGGGGAGGGGGCTCTGGCCCACACCTGGGCATGGCTCAGCATTGTGTAGCTGGAGCCAGCATAGTACCTGACACTGGCTGGAGAAGCCTCATAACACAAAGCTGAAGAATGACATCACAGTGCTGCTTCACAGGCTTCTGGTCACCTTTCAGAGTTCCTTCATTTTCCCTTCCCTTTCCTTCAGATTTTATTTGGGAAGATGAAGGACAACAACTGAGACTAGTCCTGGGACATCCCAGTGCAGAAAAAGGAGTGGATGAATGAAGCCAATGTCACCAGATACAAAACAAAGAAAATCAATAGAAAGATGGGGACACTGAATCGATGAGACCTGGGGTGGCATCCAAGCTACTCTCCACCACGGCAGCTGTCGTTGGACAAACTGAAGTGGCTTCCAAGACATTCAAATTAGTAACTACTCATAGGTTAGTAAACGAGAATTAAAGGTATTGAATCAAGCCAAATAAAGTACAAAACTAAATACAACTTGAGAGGCAAGGTTTGTCACAGACACCTTATATGGTCCTTATATACATCTCTTCATGTCAGTGCCGAAGGGCACTCCAGGGAGCCACCTGTGATGCCCAGCAAGATGAATTTGGGAATTGCCCAGCCTTCTCTCAGGTCGTTTCGTTGCTCATGCAGGCAGCAAAGCTGGGGCTGGTGCCTCAGAAAAGCTGGGCACTCTCCCTGGTCCCCAGGCTAACCTGGGACAGCAGAGGATCACCCAGGTATAAACCCATCCTTGGGGTCCGATCACAGTCCCAGCCAGCCAGAGGAGAGCCTGCAAGTCAGCAGCCAAGCAAGTCATATAAATGCAAAAATCCCATATCATATACATACACAGGCAGGCAGGTCACCAGTGGCTCCAGGCCAACCATCATGTCAGGGTGGCCATGGCAATATCAGGCTAAGTCTTGGGATTCTGCAAGGGTGGAGATGCCCCAGCTTCCTTTGATGGTTCTAGGGTCACTCTCCAGGGGGGAATTTTATTCCAAGATTCAACCTGAATCTTCCAAGCTTCAGCTGGTGACTGTTTTACCCCATCACATCATCCAGCACCACTAAGAAGGGTTCAACTTCATCATTTTTTTTTAGGGGAGATTTAAGCTGATTAACAGGGGAAAGGTTCTTCCCCCAGAGGGTGCTGAGCACTTCCCAGGTTCCCCAGGGAATGGGCACAGCCCCGAGGCTGCCAGAGCTCCAGGAGTGTTTGGACAGCGCTGCCAGGGATACACAGGGTGGGATTGTTAGGGGGTCTGGGCAGGGCCAGAAGCTGCACTGGATGGCCCTTGTGGGTCCCTCCCAGCTCAGGATATTCTGTGATTCTGTGACTTTAGTCACTGGCTATTCTTGGAATCCTTCCCCCAGCCCAGCTCTGCCCCCTCCTCCTGGTGCGATGTGTGCCAGCTCCATGAGTGTGTTGATATCCTTTGTCCAGGCCTCTCCAATTTCTTCAGATCCCTCTTGAACTAGGAGATCACAGTTGGACACTTCCATCAGATGTCTGCCTGTGCCCTTCACAGCAGCTCCCACTATGGGTTTTGCCTTACTCTGAGGAAAAACAACAAGCTGATGTTCACCTTAAGGTTCTCTGTTGCTTCCAGGGTCTTTTCAACAGCTCAGAGTCTTCCAGTAATGCCCTATGATGCCACCCATGTGAAGGACATGAATGAGGCATTGCCACACCTCAGTATCATGAAGGGCTGATGAATCCCTTTTCCAGGCATCCTGCAGGCTTTCTTCGCACCACTGCATGTTGGATATCTCTGACTGACAGCTCCCAGATAGACACCAGTGAGGAGGTCTTGTTCAGGGGTTCACAAATCAGCAGAGGCTGCAAACTGAGCTGTGAATTTCCCTGCAGCTGTGAGTTGCACCAGGAAATGATACATCCTTGCTGTTCTGAGCTGCTTTCCAGGGCAGTTTCAGGCAGGCAGAAAACTTTGACCTCAAGGAAAAAGCAGCTGAACCCAGTCATAATGTGGAGAAATCAGGTGTTCTGCTCCCTTGAGACAGCAGGATCCACCCTCCCTGACAGACAGGCAGGTCTTTTGGTAACAACGTGGTGGTCATGGCTGAGAAGAAGTTGTGGGAGTGGCTGTGATGGAGCCGCCAGCCCTCTGTTCCACCAGCACATCATCCATGGGATCAGAGGAGCACAGTGACACTTCTGGCTCATCCTCTCCTCCACCAACACTGCAACATTAATCTTCCTTCCATTTCCTCCTGTTTTCCCAAAGCAAAGAAGGAGCCTTTGAGTTGGACAACAGCACAGTTTTATGGCTTGGCCAGCAAGCAGCAATAAAAGCCAGCCTGCTGCCAACAATTCATTTCCTGTTCCAGGCTCTACCAAAAGTAAACTCAGAAGGGAAACTCCAATGAAAATGAAACACATGGGAGACAACTCAGAGCTCTCAAAACTATATAGGAAATTTCCCTCTCAGTGTTCGCTGGGAAGGAGGACAGCAGTGTCAGAGGGAATTTCGTGTTGGATGGGGGTATTGGGAAGGGGTTTGGGCAGCTCCAATATATTAGGATTATAGGGATATAAATATATATGCAGCTGACTTCCTGTGGCTACGTTATATGTGGGGAAATGGCCATTTCCTACTTTGCCTCACAAAGTGGATGCAGGGTCCTGACTGCCTTCCTCAGGACACTTGGCTCTAAGGGATGGCCAGGCTCAGGACACTGCAATGTCCCCAGGCATTATGTGTGATGTCTTTGTGCAGCCACCATCCAGCTGGCACTGGGCTCTCCATTGCCAGGCTGCATGGATCACCCTAGCTGGAACCTCCAAAGAAGTGCAGTCACTGCAACACCACCAGAATGACATCCCATTCCTCATCACAGCCATCGTGACCTCATCAACATCTCTTGGGGATAGTTGGTGTTCGAGGAAGGCTCTGGAGGTGTTTTTCAGTGGTAAGAAATCAAAGACTTTTGCTGGCCATCAGCTGCTGCTGTTTTGCTCTCTCAGTGCCCACCAGCTCCACTCCATGCAGGTAGCTCCAAACCCACAGAGTCAAAGATGGGCTCTGTGCTCCTGCAGGATAGCAGCTCCAGCACCAGCCTCCAGCAGGAAGGAGAAAGCTGTGCCCCAGGGGTCCCTGGGAGCAAGGGTGGTAGCTCTGGGACCTTGCATCACCTGCCCTCGTGTGGCAGGACACCTTGATCCAGCACCGGCATCTTTGCTTTGGGATGGTGGAGTCTCTGGGTGGGTATTTACAGCCTCTTCCCTCATTGGGAAATGGGGCAGGGGGGTGGGGAGTGGTTTGTCTCTGCACCCTGCACCCAAGATGCTGCAAAACAGAGGACATTGATAAAAATGCATACTCCGGGAGTATATGCACCCACACAAAAATACGTGGGTGTATATCTTATATCATAATTTTTATAAGTCAATATACATTTTATATATAAAAAAAATTATTCCTGGAATGTATAGGAGTGTATATTTTATATATATTATATATATATATATATTTCCAAATATATATATATATATATACTTCCAAATATATTACATAGATTTATACACTTCTATAGTTTTGTGAATACAGTTATATAAATATATAAACACTTATGTATTTGCCTGTTTTCCTAAACTCCAGGAGCTGAAGGTGAGGACATCGAGGTCAGATTGAGCCTGCCCACAGCATCCAGGTATCAGCTCCATCCCTGCTGGCCTATGGAAGTGCCACCCAGACACCTCTCAACACCATGCCCACAGACTGGGTTTTGTGACGCTGAATGCAACAAGTGCTGTGCTGAGTACTTCCCTGAGCATCTGGGCTTCAGGGGGCTGCAGCATGTACTTGCAGGGAAGGAAGCAGGGCAGCAGGATGTCTGGCAGGGACTTCACCTCCCAGCACCATCCCAGCAGCAGTTCCAGGCTCTGCAAGCAGGACCTGGCACCCCTCTAAAGCCCTTTTGTCCCCACTGAGGGACACTCAGGGCTGGGCAAAGCCACAGTCACCTCCTCTGCCCTGTCCTGCGCTGCAATGCATTGCGTGAGCTTCAAAGCAGGGATGCACCTTCAGCTCATGGAGTCCTCCAGGGGCGCCTCTGCAACTCCCCCCCCCGTGCAGCCTGAAGGATGGGGTTCCCATGAATGTGCCTTTAGCGGGACACAGGGCAGCGCCCTAAGCGCTGTGCAGGGGAGGGGCTGCAGCCGGATCCTCGCTCGAAGGCATCAGGTGGGCATACCGCACCTCCCCAGCTGCACACCCAGCAAACGCATCTTGGCTCCATTTTAATACTCCCCCTCACCCCATAGAGTAGTGGAAGTGTTTCCACGTGATCCAGGATGCTAATTAATCCCTGGCCGCAATGAGCTGCACAGAGCAAAGGGGCTTCTAACACACAGAGCCATCGCTGGACAAATCTAAGAGCCTGAGCGTCTATTACAGCCTCTGCAAGCATCATTTGGGAAAAATCCATAATTTTGCAGGGAAAGCACGAGGGCACTCTGTCCAAGTGTTTTGAGCAGGAGAGTAGGAATAACCAGGCGGAAGTCAGGCAGAGGCTCCGGTACCTGATTCATCCCCATCCTGCGCTCCCGGCCGCATCGCGCCCGCCCGTGTTTAGTCTGTGTGGGAGCAAAAATCACTGCGCAATGTCATCGCTCTGCCCGGATCTGGATTTCATTAGAAGCCACATGATCGGCTCTGGCTGCTGCCGGGGACCGGCCGCGCTCCCCCCGAGGAGCTGCACAGGATGCGGAGCGGGGGTCGGGGCGAGGGGCTGAATGGGCCCCTTGTCTACAGCAGAGGAGCCGCAGCCGCCTTGTTGGGATGAGTGTTTTGTCCCCCTGAGAGGCTTGGAGACCCCGAAAATATCCTGAGGAGAAAGGAGTGCAGCCTGCAGCTGTCCCGTGCTCAGATGGTGACTGTAGGGGCACAGCAAGAGGGACCCCAGGACCCACAAGCTGGGCTCCCTGCCTCTACCCAAAGTCAGGCTGCTGACACAGAAGGACATGGACGCCAACTGGGCTTCTATCCCAGCCAAGGGATAGAAGGGGTTGGCTCCAGGCTGCTGCAACCCCTGCATACAGTCATACCCTTTACATCTCTTGCATCCCTTGGATCCTTTACATCCCACAGTGAACCTTACATCCTGCATGTCTTGCATTCTTAATAGCCTGCTGTAGCCCTTTCAGCATCCTTTACATCCCTTATATCCCTTGCATCCTGCTCAGCTCACTGAATTCCTTATGTCCTGCTGCATCCTTTGTGTCACTTGCATCCCATACATCCTTTGCACTCTCACTCCCTGCAGCCTGTGGCCCCTGCACACAACTCCCAGCCAAGCCCAAACACTTCTGTCTCATCCAAGGTCATTCTTGGTTATGAAGCCCTGTGCAGTGACCCGGGAGCCTACACCAGCCAGCCAGAAGACTCTCCAGCAGGTCCAGGGGAAGCAGCTCCTGGCCCTTGCCAGGGCTCCCCAGGCAGGGTGTTACCCATGGGGTGATTTAGACCTGTCACCTCACCTCAAACAGACCAGACACCCTTCTCTCTGCAGATGGCAAAGACATGAGATGTTCCTGGGCTGCTGAGCCACAACCCACATGAATTTGTCCTGGCTGAGCATCCATGTCTCATCCCAGGAATGATGTGGACTCAGGACACATGGCTGCAGCATTTCCTCTGAGTCCCCATGGGGCTTGGCCCAGACAACCAATGCCTGGACATGTTTCTGACATGTTTCCAATGATGCATGCTGCCCTTCCAGACCAGTAGGCCCTGGTCTCCTGGTCCAGCAGCAGCAGCAGCAACCAGCCGGCAAGAAAGCTCCACCCAGCACCTCCGAGAGCCAGTGACCACCTCGATCCAGGTCTTATTTTAGCTGCAGCTCAGGGGTGAAATTCCCGTTCAGATATTCAGCTCCAGAGGCCAGAGCGGGGGAAACACTTTTACTCTGCAGTGTTTAAATTGGAATAAATCCAGTGAGCCTGAAGCTCTGGCAGTCCCACCCATGCCCTCCCCTTGCCTGTGGGATGAGGTGAGGGCCCACAAAATAAAGTGGCCTGAAAAAGGAGGGAGCAAGGGTGGGACAGGTGGCAAAGTCGTTGCAGTGGGTGACCATGCAGCCAGTGCAGGGTGGAGTCAGAGAGCTGGTGCTGGAGCCCCTATCCCAGAGGGCTGGTACAGCTCTTGGAGGGTCCAAAGAGGAGTCAGAGGAGACTTGAGGAAACCATCCAAGCCAAGCTGTTTGTGGAGGGACAGATCCAGCCTTGAGGAGAGGAGCCCTCCAGACCTGGCCCTGCAGGGGGGTTGGTGGCTCCAACCCTGGCTCAGGCACCAGCCAGGGCCTAATTGTGAGCACTGTGGCTTGAGTTGAGCTGCTGTCCAGTCACCAGCCCTGGCCATCTCGGTCCGTACCAATGCCATGGACATCAGAGCTGCTGCTGGGATGCTCACCAGCTCTCAGCCTAAGGACCAGAGAGTGATGACTTGTCCCCGACTCCATAGTAAAGTTAGTAAAGCCATGTTTGGTGCAGAATTGGTGGTGCATTGCCCTCTTCCAGTGACAGCTGGCTGCCCAGTGACACCACCCTCACCAGAGGTTGAGGGGGAGCCACTCCTGGCTATGGGGTGGTGACTCAGAGCTATGGTGATGTGGCAGCTTTCCCAGGGACTCCAGGCTTGGACAGACATCTGCTGCAGGAGGATGTGTGCTTGGGGTTCTCAGGGATTATTCCCCATGGCAATATGCCCCCATGCAGCATGCTCCATAGACACCCCACTCCTGTTGTATTTCTTGTCCCCCTGCTTCCACCCAGCCTCCTCTGTACCAGCAGCATGAAGAAAGCCCTGCAGCTGGTTTGGGGGCTCAAAAAGCAGCAGCAGGACAATATCAGCCACAGATTCCTCTGTGCCAAGGCAAGGAACATCCCACTCTCCCAATGCAGTGGTCCCATGGCTATGTGCACCCAAATGTGGCCTCATCCTGCCCAGCAGAAAGTCCCATTAGGCACTTCCCCAGCCACGCTCTCACTCCTTGGTGGGGGTCACAAGGTCAGAAAGGACAGAGGAGCTTTCTCAGGTCTGTTTGTCCCTTCATAGTTCAATCCAGGCTTAGTTAAGGCTCTTCCTGGGCATCACAACCCAACTGCAGGGTTGTTTCTGCTCTCAAGCCCCTGGGTCCAGCTGCTGTGGTTTCATCATCAGTGCTGGCATGTTCTAGGGAGTGCTTCCTCCACTCATCCTTTGTCACCTGAGCTGCTTGTGGCACCATTGCAAACACTGTTAGCTGGTCAGGGACTACCCCACCTCAGCCTGAACCCACCCCCCAGGAGCCTCCTGCACAGCCCAACATACCCTTATGTACTTCCTGCCTGGACTAAAGAGCATAGGACACCCCAGGTCACTGTCCTCTCCAGCCCCCAGTCCCCATGTGTGCCACCCACCCAGCTACATTCCCAGACCCAGCCTAGGGCTGCAGATTTTCCCCATGCGCTGACCCAGCTGCAGTGCAGCTCACTGAGCTCATTCCTCCAACCAAACCCCATGTCCCTCTGTCCCCAGGGCACTTGTGCAGGTCCCAGCAGAGGACCCAATTCCTTCCCCACAGAGATCTTGCCCTGCAAGCTCCACCAGCATCCTGGCCCAGCAATGATCCCAGAGCAAAGCACGGCCAGGTATCTCATGGAGCACACACCAGCTCAGACCCCTGCCCCAGGAGCCCCAAAATCCCAGCATTTGTGTTGCCAGCCCTGCAGGCTGCACGGGCAGCACCCAGAGTTGCCTGGCTAATGAGAAATGCATGGGATCCACATCTGGTAGCGATTGAGCTGGGAGCAGCGCTGGGAAGGGAGGAAGCACAAATTTCCTGCAGCACAAAGGAAAGGAGAGTAATGTCTATGGTGGAGCAGAGGCCTTGGCCGCCCCCTCCCTCCACCTTCACAGGGGTGCACAGGCACCAGATCGTGTTTGCTCCCTTGCTGGCACTGCTAGAGAGTGTCCCTGGGCATGTGACCTCTTCTTCCCTGGGCTGAGCCTCTCAGCTTCCTGGCCACCCTGCTTTCCACCCACAGGGATGCACAGGCACCACATGGCCACTGTCCACAGCCATGGCCACACACTGCCAGAGCCTCCTGCATGTCCTCCTCTCTACAGCCTCCCGCTGCTCCGGGTTCCCACAGCCAGACACTCCCAGGCTTGAAAGCCCCTCAAAACATTCTTGGGCAGGGAGCAGAGGCCCAGTGAAGCCATGAGAGCAGCAAAGTCAAGGCAGAGGCTGCACTGCACAGCCATGAGGCTGTGACACTTGGAGGTGACAAGGCAGGCAGCATTTATGTCCTCACCAAGGCAGACAGCAGTGTCAGGGAAAGCAGCTGGTCTGGTTGTGTTTCAGGCGAAGCCTTGGCCACCATACCTGAGCATCACCGGCTATCAATGGGATTTTGATATGGTATTCCCTGGGGAATTCCCCAGGACAGCAAAACTCTGTGACAGCAGGTGACACAGAGAAGGGGATATTTAGCAAAACCTGCCATCAAATTTCCATGGAGGAGCATGGCAAAGTGCTGGGGATGCTTTCATCCTGATCCAGGCTATTGCCCCAGTCAAAGCTGGGCAGCACTGCTCATAGCTCTGTTTCAAAGGACCCTTTATTCCCATTACCCAGCAGCTCAGCAGAGTCTGCAGCACTCAGCCTCTGGCTGAGCACAGCAAAACCTCCTGGTGGTTCCTGAGGAAATCATTCCATGGAGGTGTTGCTACCAGGCTGGGGGAAGGATGGACAGGGTACAGGCTCAACAGACAGACACAGCAGGGTTAATGCCATAAAGTCTAAGCAGCCCAGGTGTAGAGAGATCTGCAGTCAGCCCACCCAAAGCCTCTCCAGCACTTGGGAATTGGGGTTCCTTGAATGGAAAATTGAGGCATTGAACTGGGGGAAAAAAAAAGTAATTTCCATTCAGGGATGTTTTCAGGATACCCCATTTCACTGGAGATGCTCTGTGTTCTCTCTGCCATTTACAGTCCCCTTGAGCAGCAGTGCAGCTTCTGTAGGCTTTCAAGTCCTATTAAATCCAGTATTTTTAAGGTATTTTAAATACATTTCAATGAATCTTTCCTCTTACTAATTCAAGAAAGGAACCTTTTCCTGTGCTCTGCTGCCATGAATCCACAGCTCATCCTGCTCCAGTTCTCATTTCCTGCACCCTAGTATGCACAGGAAGGACCCATCACCATCCCAGCACACGACACTCCGTGTGTTTCCAGGGATTGGAAGGGATCTTGGACAACCGTGCGGCCTCATCCTTCCCAGCGCACCCACAAACATTGCCCAGCATAACCCTGGCGCAGTGTCCCGCAGTGTCTATAGGGGATGTTCTCCACTTCACAGGCTGGAATTACTTCACAGAGTGCAATGCGACCAGTGCTGGTGATGCACCACATTTTTGGGCGTGGTTTAAATCACCCTGTTAGGAATAAGTTCCTAAGATTGTTAAATTAGTCGTTAGTTGATGCTGTTCCTAAGTTTGTAAGTCAAATCTCGTGTTCATTGTTAATAGAATAAATTACCTTGTACCCCTCAACTGTACTTTCCCTATCCCCTCGGGAAATGCCGCCCGCTGCTGCATCCCAAAACAACGCCTGCCACTAAGGAGGGGAGATAACCACCGTGAATATGCAAATGTAAAAGACACAAGAGCCCATTTGACACCAAATGCCTCTAAAACAAAGAGCCTACGTGACACCTCGAAAAACCAACAACATACTGCAGCTGAGAAAAGGCTGAGCAATCCCCCAGGGCACTTTCAGTTCGGAATGTGGTCACCATAACCTAATGGGAGTCGACTAAAGTGACATCCCTAAACTGCGAGCGAGCCACTGTGTCCCCAAGAATTCTCGTGAGGATAGAAGCCCCAGCTCCACCCCAGAGACAAAGCTGCGAAATTCCTCCTCTTCCACGTCGTTTACGGGAGCAGCAGCAGCAGCTGCAGTGTGCGCAACTCCTCGGGTTCCCACCCGAAAGAGCTGATTTCAATAAGGGCCATTTGAAAAGAGCTGGTCTCCTGGCCATTTTTCATATTTACATCTCAACTCTGTCACCCACTTTTGACTCATCCACTCCAAAGTGGAAACATTGCATCTGAAACGCTCCTGATAAAGGCATTTAAAACATCTGTAGCTGCTTCCAGGCTGGAGCAGGGGGACATTCCGAGTTCCTCCCCGTGCATCCCATGGGATGGGCTGGGGTAGAACCACCAGGAAATCTCCGGCCGTGTCTCGGGGCAGCGGGCGTGGCGGTGCCGGGGCTGTGCGGGAACGGCGAGCGGGAGCGCCGGGATCGGGCGGGGCGGGGGGCGGGGCGGGGGGCGGGGGCGGGGGCGGGGGCGGGCGGAGGGGGGGGGGGGGGGTTGAGCGGCCCGGGGGTGGGGCGGGGCGATGGAGGCGCGTGGAAACGTGAGGCGGAGCCGCGCATGCGCAAATTGCAACAGCTGGCAGAGGCCGCGCGGCCCCGCGCAGGCGCAGATCGCAAGAGCACGGTGAGGAGCGGGGCTCCGTCATGGCGCGGCCCGGCGGGTTCGAGGCGGCCGAACAGCAGCAGCAACAGGTGCTATCCCGGCAGCAGGAGCGGCACTACCGGCTGCTGGCCGAGTTGCAAGCGCTTGTCAAGGCGCTGCACAGGGGTTAAGCGGAGCACAGCGGGCTTCCAAGGGGCGGCTCCGGGGCGGCGATGAACCCAGGTGTGCCCGCAGTGCCTGCCAGCAGCGCCTATGTACAGAACGCGTATGAGCTGGAGCGGGCTCTGTTGGACGGGGGACTCGTGTTCGAGATCGTGCAGGGGCATGCTTGAGATCCAGCACCTCACGAGAAGAAACCTGTACAGCCAGCGCGGCAGCTGAACAGCGAGCACCGCGGTACGGGGCCACCGTGGGGGGGAAAATTCGGGATACTGAGGGGACCAGAGAGGGAGAAATGGGGTGGCGAGGGGAACGAGGGTGGCCAGTTTGGAGCACTGGAGGGACCAGAGAGGGTGAACAGCCATAGGAGAAATGGGGGTAGCTCCCCCTCCAGGGAAGTGACGGCGTGGGGAGCGGGCCTGGGGGGCCATTTCTGGATGGGGGGAGGTACGGGGGTGCTGGGGGGTGTGTGGCAGTGGGGGGGCTTGGGGGGTGGCAGTGGTAGAGGGAAGGGGGGTGAGTTGTGTGGGGAATGGGGGCGGATAGGGACGGGGCGGGGGGTGAACCTATTGAGGGGGGCAGATTGTGAGACAGTGGGGGGCACTGGTTTTAGTGGGGGTATATGGGTGACATAGAGGAGCAGGGGACACTGTGATGGGCCACTGGGGGGCGGGGATAACACTGAGCGGGACAGGGTGTGGGGGATTGGGGGTTGTTGGCACCACTGGAATAAAAAAAAAAAAAAAAAAAAAAAGAACCGGTTGGGGCCAAGTGGGGGTATTGTTTTTTAGTGGGTTTGGGGGCATAAGGGGAGACTATACTAATTACACTGCAGGTTGTGTGGGTAGGGCCACTGGGGGCAGGGAGGGATGGCACCTTCGTTATCTGATTCGGGGCACTATGGCAGCAGCGTGCTCTCCTGAGCCCCGTGTCATGGCAGGGCTGAAGCAGGAGGCTTTGCCCGGCACAAGGAGGACCAGCAGGATGCAGGCCCCACAAACCAATGCCAGGCTCCGTGCAGCACAGCAGCGTGAGGATGGAGGTGAGGGGGGGCCTGAGACGGGAGATGGTGGGGGGGTGGGGAAGGTGCAGAGCTGGGTCTCTTTGTAGGGTCTCACAGCATTTGTGCTGGTGCACTGCAGCATCTCCAGAGGGTTTGGCCCTGTCTGCCCTGCAGTCTTGGAAGGGGCCCCCCAACAGCTGTCATGGCGGGCTTGCTGAGCACAGACTCGGGTCCCCACCCCAATCCTCATCTCTTCTTTTGTCCACTAGGTAGGGGCGCAGGGCTCTTGCATACAGGTGTGATCTGAGAATTGTGGAAAGTCAGGAGCCTGCTCCAAACACCGTGCTCTCCACAGTTACTGTAATGAACTCATGTCATTATTGATGGGTGAAACTGTGTAGGATAGGAAGAAGCAAGAAACATGCAAGAAGGAGCCTAAGAGCTAGCCCTGTGATACTGTAACAAAGTCACAAAGTAGCCCATACGTTAATCACATTTTACGGGTTACATGATAAGGAGGAAACACTCGCGTTGCTATAATTACAGAATAGTTTTCTGAGGGCTACCACGGCATTCAAATAAAGATTCAGTCCCGAGGACTTTTCTGTCCCCATTGGGGTAGAGATAGAGGAGTTTTGTTAATGTTAAGAAACTGCAAAGTAGCGGTTTATGTTAATCAGGGAGTGGAAATGTGGGGGAACTACTTTGGTCCACATTAGGTGAACAGAACTGTTTCCTGCCTTGTCCCATGTTCAATGCTTGCTGTTGTGGATTCTTTGGTGTTTCCAACATTCCGCATTCCTGTCCCCCGCAAGGTGACTAAAGCCAGGTGGACGTCAGGTACCAGGCTTTGTTACTTCTGTCTATGAGTAACTTAGACTGAAAGCAGTAATCCTTTTGACAGCCTGGTTTAAAACATCCTTGCAATATTTCATTAAATTGCCCAAATATAACCTACTTCTACTTGTATTACATGCTGTGCAACTCCTCCTAACTGCCCTCTGCCCCTTTTTCTGTTTTTCCTAGTCCAGGTGGTAATAGAGTCACCTTCTTTATCCTTGACAATTCTGCTAAAAGAGCCTTTGGGAACCAGAATTGATCATCTCTGCTAGATCTTGCTAGGTGTCTAATTGGAGTGTCATCTATGGGTAAAGGTTTCCAGGACAAGCTACCATGAGATAGCTGGGAACTGGGCTCCCAGCGACCAAGGTAATAACAAGGTATGTCTGTTTAGAATGTTGGACTTATCAGAGGACCCATGCGAATAGAAAGCTTTAGCCCTCATCAGGGTCCATGGCCACAGGCTGAACGCAAAACTTGTATGCCTCAGATTTGTCCAAGATACAGCACTGTTGCTTTTAACCCAGAATAAGAGTGCCCCAATACTAAACAAATGTGAGGCACTTAAATTTGGGTGTTTTTCCAGCCCAAGAAAGTCGTCTCCAGCACAGATGTGAAGGAGACAAATTGGCAACCTGAAGTGGGGGGGGAAAGGGAAATATGGGGAGAGGTATTTAAATCTGTTGTATCGCCCCAAGTGTGAGGACAAAGCTTCATTAGGTTTTACAGCCTTCCTTTGGTGAAGGAGCAGTCTGAATTTCCTGGGCCTCTCTTGGGGCTGGAGAGTGCTTGAGTCTTTACCCATTTATTGCCATGGACCTGCCCCTGAAGGTTTGCTCTGGAGCAGATTTTGTATGGGCACCTTCTAGTGATCCAAGTCTGCCGCTCTAATTGAAGGTGGTTCTGTGAAGGTTTCTCAACTGTGATTGCTAATTGTGGGTTATACCTCCAGGAGAGGTTCAAGAAATAGCGTCTGCTCCAGATGGGCGTGGATGAAATGCTCTTTGTTAGGTTACCCTTTGTAGGCGAGAAATGGATACCCCGCTGTATCCCGGATTCCCAAAGTTCACAGCAAGAGTTCTGTCAACATATTTCTGAATTTGCCGGGGAATTGTGCAGAGATGAGGTATTAAACTCCCTCCAAATCTTTCAGCCACCAGACACTGTTGTAGGAAATCCTGGTGTTTGTGATTGGCCTTTGTCAGGGGGTAGTTCAATCACATAGCTGTTTCCAGCTGAAATGTGCCTGGTTCTCGGTAAAAAAGGGAACAGTATCAGAATAACATGTTGAAACTTCTGTACTCTTTTTCACAGAATCACAGAATAAGCGCGTTGTAAAAAAAATACAAGGGCATCCCAGTCCCAACCATCGGCCTGCCCAGACCCGACCAACAATCCCACCTGGCCATCCCTGGCAGTGCTGTCCAAACAATCTGGTAGCTATGGCAGCCTCGGGGCCGTGCCCATTCCTGGGCACATGGCAGGCCCAGCACCCTCTGGGGGAAGAAAGAACCTGCCCTGAGCTCCAGCATGGAGCCTGCCCGGACCCAGTCCAGTTCATTCCCAAAGGTGCTAACTGAATCACCACAGAGAACATATCGTGTCGGTCCTTCTATTCCCATTCACAGAAGTTGTAATTTCAGGGAGGTCCCCTCAGTCTCCTACAGCTGAACAGACCAGGTTGTCATCATCTGCTCCTCTGCGGGCTTCCCTCAAACCACCTTCACCATGTCACTGCCTTATTGGATAATCTTTATGTTGATTATTTCAGACTCTTGCAGGAAAGCACAGATATGGATGGGTTGGGTTGAAAGGGACCTTCAAGGGCACACAGTCCCACACCTGCCATGGGTGGGACACTGCCACTATCCGGTTTTCAAACCCATCCAACCTGCCTTGACACGTTCAGGGATGGTGCAGCCAAAGCTGCTCTGGGGCAACCTTGCATTGTTGCACCATACCTCACAGGGAGGAATTCCATTAAACATCTATATACTCATGCCTCTCCACTGAAGCCATTCCCCTTGTTGTCACTCTATCCTTTTCCCCAAGTAAGCCATATTCCAGCTCTCTTGAGCCCTTAGCACTGGAAGGGGGCTCTAAGGCCACACAGAGGCTTCAGCCTTTGGCGCATCTCCCTTTGCCATCTCTGGATTTGCTCTAGCAGCTCATGTCCTTCCTGTGTTCCCCAGAATGTAGGCAGCTCTGCAGGTGGGCCTCAAGAGCGAGAGAAGAGGGGGCAGAATTGCCCTCTCACTGTGCTGTTACCTACAAAATGAGCCTGTCATTGTTTTTTGATGGGATTGAGATGCCTAGTGTTCCCTAGGCTTGCAAAGGAAGGCGGCTGCTCGTGCCGCTGGTGAGGTATCACTCTGCCCAATGGGGCTCTGAGCTGTCTGGTCTGATTGTCCCCTACAATGTCTGCTATATGCTTACGCTCTTGATTTCCCGCATGCCTTTGTCTCCAAATGTTTGTGGCTCCATTTCTTCTCTGGAGGCAGCACAGAGACTCTCTGCTGAAGTTTGGGCAATGTTGAGGCAGGAATGACTATGTCCTCCTAGTTGGAGCTCTTCTGGCAAATCATTTCATATGTTCTCACTATAAAGTGGTCAAAAGAAGAGTCCAGCATTCAGATCTTTCACAAAATAAATGGATTGTCGGGATTTGCAGGCCGTTCCATGTCGTTGCCCATGCGGTGAACCATCCCGCTGAGCTAAAGGTATTCCATCCAGGCGTCCTTTGGCATCACTGAGGGGCACATATTTTCTTTGGGCTGAGCTCAGCCATAGTAAAGGTGGGTGACTCATCAGGCAATGCTTTGGAACGGATCGGTTTTCCAGTTCATCATGGTCTTTCTGTGTCTCCAAACACTAGTGAGGAGGCGGCCGCATGATCCCTGCATTTTTCTTGAGAGGCGCTTTGCAGGTGGCGGTGTTTAAGGCTGTGCTTTTGTGCTGGTTGCCAGGATATCCCTGAATCCTCCGGCGAGATTTCAGGTCTTGGTTGCTTTGGGTGCCGCGCTTAACAGTCGTCGCGCTGCGGCCCCAGTGGGAAGACGGTAGCTCTGTGCTTTCCCTTGATCTCTGTGTTCTCGGCTCTGGTAGCCACAGATCGCGAGGAACAGCGCCTGTGGATGGACGACGTTTGGAATTGGCCCACCAGTCATTGACCGCAGGGCCCCCTGGAAAAAGGGGGTGTTGGTTCTCCCCCCCACCCAAACA
>CM031871.1:14778610-14814103 GCA_018697195.1 Certhia americana
AGCAAGGGCGGGAATGGGTGGCAAAGTCGTTGCGCAGTGGGTGACCATGCAGCCATTGGCAGGGTGGATGTCGAGAGAGCGTGGTGCTGGAGCCCCTATCCCAGAGGGCTGGTACAGCTCTTGGAGGGTCCCCAAGAGGAGTCTAGGAGACTTGAGGAAACCATCCAAGCCAACCTGTTTGTGGCGGGACAGATCCAGCCTTGAGGAGGAGCCCTCCAGACCTTGGCCCTCGCAGGTCGGGTTTGGTGGCTCCAACCCTGGCTCAGGCACCAGCCCCGGGCACTAATTGTGAGCACTGTGGCTTTGTTGGACTGCTGTCCGTCACCAGCCCTGGCCCTCTCGTGTCCGTACCAATGCCATGGACATCAGAGCTGCTGCTGTTATGCTCACCATACTCTCAGCCTAAGGACCAAGGTGATGACATTGTCCCCCAAAAAAACGCCATAGTAAAGTTAGTAAGACCATGTTTGGTGCAGAATTGGTGGTGCAATTGGCCCCTCTTCCAGTGACAGCTGCTGCCCCATGACACCAACCTCTCACCAGCAGGTTGAGGGTGGAGCACACTCCGGCTATGGGGTGGTGACCTCATGTAGCTAGGCGTGAGGTGGCAGCTCTCCCAGGGACGCCAGTCTTGGACAGACTCTCGCTGAGGGAGATTGTGGTGCTTAGGGGTTCTCAGGGATTATTCCCCATGCCAATATGCCGCCCATGCAGCATGCTCCACAGACACCCCAGATCTGTTGTAGTTCTTTCCCCCTGCTTACCACCCAGCCTCCTCTGTACCAGCAGCATGAAGAAAACCTGCATGGTTTGGAGGCTCAAAAAGCAGCAGCAGGACAATATCACCACGATTCCTCTGTGCAAGGCAAGGACATCCCATCCTCCCAATGCAGTGGTCCCATTGCTATGTGCACCAAATGTGGCCTCATCTGCCCATCAGACAACTGTCCCATTAGGCACTTCCCCAGCCATGCTCTCACTCCTTGGTGGGGGTCACAAGGTCAGAAAGGACAAGATCTTTCTCAGGTCTGTTTTGTCCCTTATAGTTCAATCCAGCTAGTTAAGGCTCTTCCTGGGCATCACAGACCCAACTGCAGGGTTGTGTCTGCTCTCGAGCCCTGGTCCAGCTGCTTTGTTATCATCATCAGTGCTGGCATGTTCTAGGGAGTGCTTCCTCCACATCTCCTTGTCACCTGAGCTGCTGTGGCACCATTGCACCGGTTACTGGTCGGTGACTACCCACCTCACCTGCACCCCCCCCCAGGAGCCTCCGCACAGCCCAACTACCCTTATGTATGTACTTCCTGCCTGGACAAAGCATAGACACCCCAGGTCCTGTCCTCTCCGCCCCCATCCCCATGTGTGCCACCCACCCACTACATTCCAGACCCAGCCTAGGGCTGCAGTTTCCCCTAGGGCCTGACCCAGCTGCAGTGCAGCTACACTGAGCTCATTCCTCCAACCAAACCCCATGTCCCTCGTCCCCAGGCACTTGTGCAGGTCCAGCAGAGGCCCACTCTTCCCCACAGAGATCTTAGCCCTGCAAGCTCCACCAGCATCCTGCCCTGCAATGACCCAGAGGCAAAGCACGGCCAGTATCTATGGAGCCCACACCAGCTCAGACCCTGCCCCAGGAGCCCCAAAATCCACCAGCATTTGTTTTGCCAGACCCTGCAGGCTGCCACGGGCAGCGACCCAGATTGCCTGGCTTAATGAAGAAACTGCATGGGATCACATCTGGTAGCGATTGAGCTGGGAGCAGCACTTGGGAAGTGGAGGAAGCACAATTTCCTGCAGCACAAAGGAAAGAGAGTATGTTCCTATGGTGATCAGAAGGCCTTGGCCGCCCCCTCCCTCCACCTTCACAGGGTGCACAGGCACAGATCGTGTTTTGCTCCCTTTGCTGGCACTGCTAGAGAGTGTCCCTGCGGTCTGTGACCTCTTCTTCCCTTGCTGAGCCTCGCACTCCTGGCCCACCCTGCTTCCAACCCCAGGAATGCACAGGCCCCACATGGCACTGTCCACACGCACCATGGCCACACACTGCCAGAGCCTCCTGCATGTCCCCTCTCTACAAGCCGCCCCTGCTCAGGGTTCCTACAGCACAGACACTCCATGCTGAAAGCCCCTCAAAACAGTCTTGGGGCAGGGACAGAGGCAGTGAAGCCATGAGAGCAGTCACGTCAAGGCAGAGGCTGACTGCACAGCCATGAGGCGTACACTTTGGAGTGACAAGGCAGTCAGCATTTATGTTCCTCACCAAGAGCAACAAGCATTGTCAGGAAGGCATCTGGTTCGGTTTTGGGTTTCAGCGGCGAAGCCTTGCCACCAGTCAACCTGGAGCATCACCGGCTATCAATGGGATTTTTGATATTTTTTCCCTGTGGAATTCCCCGACAAGCAAAACTCTGTGACAGCAGGTGACAAGAGCAGGGGTTATCAAAAACCCATCAATTTCCATGGAGAGCAGGGCAACGTGCTGGTGGATGTTTTCAATCCTGGATCACAGCTATTGCCCCTGTCAAAGCTGGGCAGCACTGCTCATAGCGCTGTCCTTAAAGGACGCCTTATATTCCCATTACCCAGCATCTCGCAATCTGCAGCACCGCCTCTGGCTGAGCACCGCAAACCTCCTGGTGTTCCTGAGAAATCAATTCATGGAGGTGTTGCTTACGCAGGCCTGGGGGCAGATGGACAGGGTAACAGGCTCAACAGACCGACACGTCGGGTATGCCATACAAGTCTAAGCGGAGCCCAGGTGTAGAGGATCTTCATCAGCCCACCCAAAGCCTCTCCACACTATGGGATCTGGAGTTCCTGATGGAAAATGAGGCATTGACTGGGAGAAAAAAGATACTGTATCCATTCAGGGAGTTTTTCAGGATACCCCATTGGCTGGAGATGCTCTAGTTCTCTCTAGCCCAGTTAAGTCCCTGAGCAGCGTGCGCTTCTGTAGGCTTTCAAGTCCTCTTAAATCCAGTATTTTTTAAGGTATTTCTAAATACATTTCATGATCTTTCCCTCTTACTATTCCCCCCAAGAAAGGAACCTTTTCCTGTGCTCTGGCGGCCATGAATCCACAGCTCATCCTGCTCCAGTTCCTCATTTCCTACACCCTAAGTATGCACAGGAAGGACCCTCCCCTCCCCACAACACAACTTAGACCGTGTGTTTCCAGGGATGAAGGGATCTTGACACCGTGCGGGCCTCATCCTCCAGCGCACACCCAACATTCGCCAGCATAACCCTGGCGCATGTTCCCGCAGTGTCGATAGGGGAATGTTCCCCTTCAACAGTCTGGAATTACTTCCAGAGTGCAATGCGACCATTCTGGGTATGCACCACTTTTTGGCGTGGTTGAAATCCCCTGTTAGGAATAAGTTCCTAAGCTTGTAAATTAGTCGTTAGTTGAAATGCTCGTCCAAGCTTGTAAGTCAAATCTCGTGTTTCATTGTTAATAGATAAATGACCTGTACCCCTCAACTTGTACTTTCCCTATCCCCTCCGGAATACCCGCCCTGCTGCTGCCATCCCAAAACAACGGCCTGCCTAAGTAGGGAGATAACCACCGTGAATTGCAAATGTAAAAGACACAAGAGCCCATTTGACACCAATGCCCTAAAACAAAGAGCCTACTGGACCCCTCGAAATCAATCCAACAACAAGACTGGCAGGCACTGAGAAAGGCTGAGCAATCCCCCAGGGACCACTTCAGTTCGGATGTGGTCCCATAACCTAATGGAGTCGACTAAAGTGCATCCCTAAACTCGAGCGAGCCACTGTGTCCCCAAGAATTCTCGTGGATTAAACCCCAGCTCCACCCGCAGAGACAAAGCTGCGAAATTCCCTCCTCTTCCACGTCGTTTACGGGAGCAGCAGCAGCGCTTGCATTGTGCGCAACTCCTGGGTTCCCACCCCAAAGAGCTGATTTCAAAATGGCCTATTGAAAAGAGCTGTCTCCTGGCCATTTTTTCCATATTTACATCTCACTCTGTCACCCACTTTTGCTCCATCCCTCCAAAGTGGAAACACATTGCCGAATCTTGAAACGCTCCTGATAAGGCAGTTAACATCTGTAGCTGCTTCCAGCTGAGCGTGGACATTCCGATTTACTCCCCGTGGCATCCCCTGGATGGCTGGTCAGAACCAACCAGTGAAATCTCCGGCCGTGACTCCGGGTCACGGGCAGTGGCGGTGCCGGTGCTTGTCGAACGGCGACGGGAGCGCGCCGGGATCGGCGGGTCAGGGGCGGGGCGGGGGGGGCGTGGTCAGGGCGGTTGGCGGGGCTGGCTTGTTCTGGTGTGCTGGGCTTGAGCGGCCCGGGGGTGGGCGGGGCGATGGAGGGTCGTGGAAACGTGAGTAGGAGCCGCGCAGATGCGCAAATTGCAACAGCTGGCACAGGCCGTCGCGGCCCCCGCGCAGGGCGCGATCGCAGAGCTCTCGGTGAGGAGCGGGACCCCGTCATGGCGCGGCCCCGGCGGTTCGAGGCGGCCGAACAGCAGCATCAACAGGTGCTATCCCGCGGCCAGCGCGGCACTACCGCTGCTGGCGAGTTGCAAGCGCTGTCAAGGCGCTGCCAGGTAAGCGGAGGCCCGAGGGCTTCCAGTGCGGCGCCGTTGCCGGCGCTGACACCGTTTTGGTGCCGACATTGCCTTGCCAGCAGCGCCTCTCGTACCTAATCTGTCCTGAGCTGTGCGCTGTCTCTGTTTGAACGGGACCGTGTTCGAGTCGTGCATGCGGGCATGCTTTGAGATCCATCACCTCACCGATAAGAACCTGTACGCCAGCGGCGGCCAGCTGCACAGCTGAGCACACGCGTACCTGGGGCCACACCGTGGGGGAAATTCCGGGCTATGAGGGGACCAGATAGGAGACACTAAGGGCGAGGGGCACGAGTGTGCCGTCCCTTCTGGGCCACTGGAGGGTAACAGAGGACGGTTGAACAGCTCGGAGAAATGGGGGTAAGCTCCCAGGAAGTGACGCGTGGGGAGACGGGCCTTGGCAGCTTCTGTGATGGGGGGTTCGGGGGCGTGCTGGGAGGGTGGCAGTGGGGGCTTGGGGTGGCAGTGGAGGGAATGGGGCTGAGTTGTGTGGGGAATGGGGGAGATAGTGACGGGGCGGGGGTGACACTGAGGGGGCAGATTGTGAGACAGTGGAGGGCACTGGGGGTGACACTAGAGGGCACTGGGACACTGTGATGGGGACACTGGGGGGCTGGGGATAACACTGAGAGGGACAGGTTGTGGGGGCTTGGGGGTGGCACTGGAAAGACAGGTTTGGGGGGCCGTGGGGATGGGTTGTGAGGGCATAAGGGAGCTATACGTAATTACACTGCAGGTTGTGGGTAGGGCACTGGGGGCAGGGAGGGATGGCACTCGGGGCACCTGGCAGCAGCGTGCTCTCCTGAGCCCCCTGTGCTCATGGCAGGGCTGAAGCAGGAGCTCTTTCACCGGCACAAGGAGGCCCAGCAGTGCTGCAGGCCCCACAACCTGCCACTGCTCCGTGCAGCCCAGCAGCGTGAGATGGAGGTGAGGGGGGCTGGACTGGAGATGGTGGGGGGTGGGGCAGGTTGCAGAGCTGGGTCTCTTTGTAGGGCTCTCACAGCCCTGTTGCTGCTGGTGCACTGCAGCATCTCCAGAGGGTTTGGCTGTTCCTGCCCTGCAGTCTTGGAAGGCACCAGCTGTCCTGGCTGGCTTTGCTAGCACAGACCTAGGTTCCCCACCCCAATCCTCCTCTCTTCCTTTTGTCCACTCAAGGTAGGGGCGCAGGCTCTTGCCATCCCAGGTATGATCTGAGAATTGTGGAAGCTCAGGAGCCTGCTCCAAAACCAGTGCTCTCCACAGTACTTTAATGAACCATCATTATCTGATGGGTTGAAACCTGTGTAGGATAGGAAGCAAGAAAACATGCAGAAGGCGCCTAAGAGCTGCCATGATACTGTAACAAGTCAAAAGTAGACAATACTTAATCACATTTTACCGGGTACCACTGATAAGGAGGAAACACCTCGAGTTTCATAATTACAGTAATAGTTTCTGAGGGCATCCCACGGCATTTCAAAAAGATTCAGTCCCAGAGGACTTTTCTGTCCCCTCTTGGTGATAGATAGAGGCAGTTTTGTAATGTAAGAAAATGGCAAGTAGCTGGTTATGTTAATCAGTGGAGTTGAAATGTGGGAGAAGCTACTTTGGTCCACATTAGGTGAACAAGAACTGTTTCCTACCTTGTCCCATGTCAATGCTTGCTGTTGGATTCTTTGGTGTTTCCACATTCCGCATTTCCTGTCAAGGTGACTAAAGCCAGGCTGGACCTCAGGTACCTGTCTTTGTTACTTCTGTCTCTGAGTAACTTAGACTTAAAGCAGTAATCTCTACAGCTTGTTTTAAACACTTGCAATATTTCATTAAATTGCCCAAATATATCTCACTTCTCCTTGTCTTACATGCTGTGCAACTTCCTCCTACCTGCCCTCTGCCTTTCTTCTGTTTTCCTCTCCCAGGTGGTAATAGAGTCACTTCTTTATCCTCTGACAATTCTGCTAAAAGAGCATTTTGGGAACAGATTGATCATCTCTGCTATATCTTGATATGTGTCTAATTGGAGCTGTCCTCTATGGGTAAAGGTTTCCATGACCAGCTCCCATGAGATAGCTTGGGACTGGGCTCCCAGGACAGGTAATACAAGGTGTATGTTTTAGATGTTTGACTTCTCAGAGGATCCCATGGCATTTAGAAAAGCTTAGCCCATCATGCAGGGTCCATGGCCACCAGGGCTGAAGCAAAACTTGTATGCCTCAGATTTGTCCAAGATACAGCACTTTTCTTTAACCCAGAATAAGATGCCAATACTAAACAATGTGAGGCACTTAAATTTGGGTGTTTTTTCCAAGCCCAAAGAAAGTCAGTCCTCCAGCACAGTATGTGAAGGAGACAATGGCACACTGAAGTGGGTGGGAGAAAGGAAAATATGGGGAATGAGGTATTTAAATCTGTTGTATCGCCCACAAAGTGTGAGGACAAAGCTTCCTTAGGTTTCTCAGCATCCTTTGGTGAAGGAGCAGTCATGAATTTGCCTTGCCTTCTCTTGGGGCTGGAGTTGCCTTGAGTTTCTTCCCATTTATTGCCATGAGATCCTGCCCTGAATGTTTTCTCTGGGAGCAGCTTTTGTATGGTCACCTTCTAGTGGATCCAAGTTCTGCATCCTCCTTAATTGAAGGTGGTTCTGTGAAGGTTTCTCACTGTGATGTGCTAATTGTGGGCTCTACATCCAGGAGAGGTTCCAAGAAATAGCTCCTGCTCCATATGAGTGATAACTGCTCTTTGTTAGGTTACACCTTTTGTAGGGAGACATGGATACACCCCTGCTGTAGATACACCTCAGCCCTTCCCCAGACTGTTCACAGCCAAGAGTTCTGTCACACATATTCTGAATTTGCACTGGGAATTGTGGCAGGATGGAGGTATTCAACTCCCCTCCAACATCTTTTTAGCCACCAGCCACTGTTGTAGGAAATCCTGGTGTTTGTGACTTCTGCCTTTGTACAGTGGGGTAGTTCAATCACATAGATGTTTCCAGCTGAACATGTGCCTGTGTTCTCGGTTAAAAAAGGGACAGTATTGCATGAATAAAATGTTGAAACTTGTATCTTTTCACAGAATCACAGAATAAGCTGAGTTGGAAAAAACCTACAAGGGCCATCCAGTCCAACTCCTGGCCCTGCACAGACCCCCCAACAATCCCACCCTGGCCATCCCTGGCAGTGCTGTCCAAACACTCCTGGAGCTCTGGCAGCCTCAGGGCCGTGCCCATTCCCTGGGCAGCCTGTGCAGTGCTCAGCACCCTCTGGGGGAAGAACCTTGCCCTGATATCCAGCCTAACCCTCCCTGACCCAATTCAAGTCATTCCCACAGGTGCTATCACTGATCACCACAGAGAACATATCAGTGTCTGCTCCTTCTCTTCCCCTTTCAAGGAAGTTGTAATTTCAGTGAGTGTCCCCTCAGTCTCCTCCAGCTGAACAGACCAGGTGTCCTCATCTGCTCCTCCTACGGTTTCCCCTCAAAACCCTTCACCATGTTCACTGCCTTCCTTTGGATAATCTCTAATGGTTTATTTATTTCATACTTCTTGCAGGAGAAGCACAGAATTATGGAATGGTTTGGGTTGAAAGGGACCTTCAAGTTCAACCAGTCCCACACCCTGCCATGGGTGGGGACACCTGCCACTATCCCAGGTTTTTCCAAACCCCATCCAACCTGGCCTTGGACACTTTCAGGGATGGTGCAGCCACAGCTTCTCTGGGCAACCTTTGTCATTGTTTCACCATCCTCACAAGGAAGAATTCCCTCTTAACATCTAATCTAATCCTGCCCTCTCCACTTGAAGCCATTCCCCCTTGTTGTGTCACTCTATTCCTTGTCCCAAGTCCATCTCCAGCTCTCTTGGAGCCCCTTTAGGCACTGGAAGGGGCTCTAAGGCCACACAGAGGCTTCAGCCTTTGGAGCATCTCCTTTGCCTCCTCTGGATTTGCTCTAGCAGCTCCATGTCCTTCCTGTGCTTCCTCCCAGAACTGTAGGCAGCTCTGCAGGTGGGGCCTCAATGAGCAGAGCAGAGGGGCAGAATCTGCCCTCTCACTGTGCTGTTCACCCTACAAAAATGAGCCTGTCATTGTTTTTTGATGGGATTTGATGATTCCTAGTGTTCCCTATGGCTTGCAAAGGAAGTCTGCTGCTCAGTGCAGCCTGGTGAGGTATCACCTCTGCACACATGGGGCTCTTGATCTGTCTTGTCTGCTTGTCCCCTACAATCCTGCTCTCTGCTTCCGCTCTTGATTTCCAGCATGCCTTTGTCATCCACATGTTTGCTGGCCTCCATTTCTTCTCTGGAGGCAGCACAGAGACTCTCTGCTGAAGTTTGGGCAGATGTTGAGGCAGGAATGACTATGTCCTCCTGGTTGGAGCTATTCTGGCAAAGTCCTTTCATAATGTTCTCACTGTGTCAAAAATAAGAGTCCAGCATTCAGATCCTTTCACAGATAAATAGGATCTGTATGGGATTTGCAGCTCCAGTTCCATATTAGTGCCCAGGGACCCATCTCGATGAGCTAAGTTATTCCTCCAAGGCTTCCTTTGGCCTCACCTGAGTGGCACATATTTCTTGGGCTGAGCTCAGCCATAGCTCAGGTGGTGACTCTTCAGGGAAAATGATTTGGACACGGACCGGTTCCAGTTCCTCATGGTCTTTCCTGGTCTCCAAACACTCAGTGAGGAGGCTGTTCCATGACTTCCCTGCATTTTCTTGAGAGGCAGCTTTGCAGGTGGAGGTGTTAAGACCTTGTGCTGTGCTGGTTGCCCAATGCTATCCCTGAACTCATCAGGAGAGATTCAGGTCCTGGTTGCTCTTGGGTGCCAGTAAAAGTCTTAGAGATGAGAAAAAGTTGGGAAGAAGGTAGATATTTGACTTTCCCATTGACTTCTATGTTTTCTAGGCTATGGAGCAACAGATCCGAGAGGAACAGCGAATGATGGATGAGAAGATAGTCTTGGAATTGGACCAAAAAGTAATTGACCAGCAGAGCACCCTGGAAAAGGCCGGGGTGTCTGGCTTCTACATCACCACCAACCCTCAGGTTGGTGTTCAGGCACAGCAGGCGAGGCATTTTGACAAGAGCCCTGGAGTGACAGGACAAGGGGGAATGGCTCCCCACTGCCAGAGAGTGGGATAGGCAGGGTTAGGTGGGATATTGCAGAGAAATTCTGCTCTGGAAGACTGATAAGGCAGAGGTTACCCTGGGCAGCTGTGGCTGCCCCATCCCTGGAAGTGTCCAAAGCCAGGTTGGACAGGGCTTGGAGCAGCCTAGGATAGTGAAAGGTGTTCTTGCTCATGGTAGGGGATGAGAATGGATGACCTTTAAAAATCCCTTCCAACCCAACACATTCCATGAATGTTTGACAGTGCTCTTAGGTTAATATCTTCAATTTTTTTAAAAAAAATCACTTTAGATCAGGGATGGGTGTGTCAGAACAATCTGTCCTTTGTCTCCCAGCTGGTGGGTGATGTGTGCTGGTTAGACCTTGTGCTCAGTTCATAACAACAGAAACCCAGGCACCACTTGGCAGCATTCCCAACTACCTGCAGTATTTTTTTTCCATTGTAGAAGGAAGAAATACTGTGCCAACAGCCTGCAATCCTGTGACTCTCAAATGGGTCTGAAAAGCACTAAAATAATTAATTTATTGCATTTGTACTCAGCATAGCTATAAAAGCTGACTTCAAGTCTGCTTATTATGCACCTTTTTAATTCTTGCATGTGACTTACTGGAGCTGATGCTCTCAGGCTGTGATTAAAGAATTGTTCCCAGTTTCCCCTGGGCATTTGCTCTCAAAACATCTGAGGAGTTGCCTGGATTTGTCCACAGTCCTTATGTGCCAACACAGGAACAAAAAAACTCAAAATTCCCAAGTCCTGTTGTAAAGCCATACAAGTTTGCAGGGAACACAGAGGCAGACTGTTCTTAACTCTGTTTTTTCAGCTGATTAAATGTCATTTTGATAAAGACCTACTGCTGAGAAAAGACAGCTTAAATAAAGCTAAACAGGCATTTTCTAACACCCACCCTCATGATTCGCAGTTGTGGAGCCTTGAACAAGCCTCTCATTTTTTTCAGTGTTGCTATTCCCCTGCTGTATAATGCAGAGCTCATCCTCTCCCTCCTGCCCTGCCCTTTATATTGTTTTTTGTAAGTAATAACACTTATTACGGTTCCTCTTTGCTGGGTTTGTGTATGTTTGCCTTTCGGATAGGTGCCAAGCCAAACCCGGATCTTGGCTTGTGCCTGTGAGTGCCACCAAGAAATCCCTGCTGGAATCTGTTCACGCGGTTCCCATCAGCTGATGTGTTTCCCCCTAGTCTGTATGAAATGCCTTCTTGTTCAGGAGATATATTTTTACAAAAATAGATTTTTATTTCCATAGCTCCGTGTCTGCAGGGCTGAGTCACAGACCTACACTCACAAATTATTTGCTCCAGCACGTTGTCTCTGAGCTAGATGTAACTAAAGAATGAGCAGGTGGCAAAGGAACCATGAGCTAATGTTGATACCTCCACTTGATTGTGGTCCTGGAAAAGGGAGTTTTTCAGGAATGGGGAATGAAATGCCTGCAGGGAATTTGATTCACCAGCACAGCCATGTATTTCACCTGCCTTGGATCCCACTTGGAGGGTTCCCAAAGTAATCCCTCCTCTTCCTGCCCTGTGCTGGGAAGGGATCAGGAGTTGGAGATGCTGTGGGGGATGTGGGGAGGAGCATGGAGAACCTCCTCTGGGGCTGCTTCCCTTCTTCAGCCTGCAGAACTGGCCAGCCCTCATTGCCCCTCGCACATTTATCATGGTCAAGAAGAAAGAGCCTCTCTGTATCCTTAAGGAATCCTCAAGTGCTGGGATTCCTAAGACAGCCACAGTTTGCAGCAGGTCTGGTAAGATGTCATTGCTTCGTGTTTTAGAGAAACACCTGAACAAGATGAAGCATTTGGCTTTTAGCTTCCTGGTTGATTTTTAATTTCCTAAGAACAAGAAGCTCTTCAGGAGGTGGTACAGGCCAGTCCTTCCTGCTCTCCACAGCAGGGAATGGGATCATCTACTTGCATGAGCATCTTTCTCCCTTTACAGGAACTGACTCTACAGATGAATTTGCTGGAGCTGATTCGGAAGCTGCAGCAGAAGGAAGCTGAGGCTGAGAAGACTTTTTCCTGAAGGAGCAAATCTGCTGTTCACTTCCCAGAGTTATTCCTCTGACTTGCCTCTAAACAACAGACCGTCCACACATTTGCTTTGTATTATGTCAGGAAGAGGCTACAGGAATAGACAAAATTGCTGAGCCACTTAGATTAGAGCTGGGGCAGGCAGAACCCAGCACAGGGGTTGGTTGGGAGCCTGAGGATGGCTCTCTGATTCTCAAAGCAGTGTCAGCTGCATCTGGCTCAGCTGGCAGCTGATGGAGTATGGTCACCTGCCAGGAATGTCCTGCAGTGATGCTGAGGCCATCACTGAGCCAAGGCTGGGCTGAGCACTGAAGCAGCACATGAAGCCCTGCTGTGTGAGGGTGACCCTGTGTTTAGATTATATAACTGAGGGGGGGAAACAATTCCAAGGGTGCTTCTGTGTGTTGTTGGGGCAGAAACAACCTCTTAGTCAGGCAGACCCTTCCCAGAGTCTCCTCCAGGTTGGTACCACCATTATCTGTATTATTTTTATCTGTATGCTGGCCAGCATTATCTGTATTAAAGCCTCAGCCCGGAGTTACTGAACTGGGGTTTGCAGTGCTCCCACTGATTCGGACAGCAGAGCTGTTGCTTTGTTCTCTTAATTCAGTTTCCAAATTAAGTGAAATAAAAACATTCTTCTGGGGCTGCAGCTTTCTGAATGCCAGCAATTGTGTTTTTCTTGTCCTCAGTTGATGAGTGTGGGGCTTGTGGTGCCTTAGATGGAAGCTGGGAAGGAACTTGGAGTGTTTCAGAGATATTTCAGGGTGTTAGAAGAACTTGTGGGTGGCCTTACAGTGGGGAGAGCTGATGCTGGAGGAGACAAACACAAGATCAGAGCAACAACGACCAAGGGGACTTCTGGAAATTCAGGGCTGAGGCCCCCTCTCATTCTCATCATGTGTGAGTGTTCCCTCCCCATGGGGATTTTGTTGCTGTGGTTCAGCAGCTGGAGACAAAATCTACTGCTTGTGTGGAGTCTTCACCTCCTCGATGAAAGTCCCCTTCTGGAAAGCAGGCTGGTATGGGACCTGCACCACTGCAGGGTCCTCACAGAGCTTCTGGAACTGTTGCCACTGGACCCTCAGGTGGGAGCTCTGTGTTACACTGCTGAAAAATGGTGAGGGGCAAGGTGGGCAACGTTCCCCTCTGGAGACACCTTCATCCTCTTATGAGGACACAGAGTAGCTGCTGGTGCAGACTGGGTGAAGTCAGCATCTGTGTTCAGGTTTGTGAATAGAGCTATTGCTGAGGAAACTGTTTCGCAAGGTGAGGATAGGGAAGGTAGGGGTGAACAACGGGTTCTATGACAGGAAAGGATGCCCAGGTACTGGGGGTCACACTGCCTCCCAGAAGCTTCCCTTTCCTGTACATAAGCTCTCTGGAATGGCTGGAGCAGCAGCAGAGTGAGGGTGTGGCTGGAGGAGCTGGGATTGAGGTTACTGCCCGTGGCCTCAGCTCCACTGTGCTGCCCTGTGGGGTGAGGAGGGGAGTCCACCTTGGTTCAGAGCCCTATGATCCAGGATTGCTGCTGTCTCTCCAAGGAGAGCCGGTGCCAGGGATCACAGGGGCTGTTCCAGCACTGCCAGGACAACAGCAGCTCCCAGGCTTCCTGCTTCCGGCATCTGTTAGCAGACAGCTCTGCCAGGCAGTTGATTGGATCCAAGCTGAAATTTTCCATGCCCGTGGTCAGGTTGGGTTTCAGAAAGGCCAAGGTGGAGAGCTGCAGGGGGTTAGATGTGGGTAGCTGGTGGAAAAGGTTCTTTTAAGGGAGCAAAGCCCAGGAGATGGCTTGTGATCAGATCAGCAGGATTTCAGCAGATGGACACTTCCTCAGCCCCTGAAGCTGGACCATACAATGTGGAGGATACTGATATTTTTCCAAGCAAATGTCATTGTGTCACCAGAGGGTGACACTATCTCACAGCATTGCTGTGCCCCAGCCACTGCAGTTGTGGTACTGCTGGTAAAACAGGGCAGACCTGGTGAGAGCAACCGGAGGGGGCTGGAAGTTCTGCGCTTTGGCTGTCTCAGCTCCTTAGTTCAGTGACTTATGCAGCTCCCAACCTCTCAGCTGGTGTTCCAGGAATTTGTTTGGCTTCAGCCATCCACTGACCTGAACCGAAAGTGTCTGCCCAGAGCTCCATGTATGGCAGAAGTGACATGGAGAGGGGACACAACCCGAGGATCAAGCTCCCTGTTCAGGTGCAAGATGACTAATGTAAGAGCTATGGCTCTATGCCAGTCCCATGTTCACCCAGGAGTTGGAAGGTGAGTGATGGGTGGCAGGAAGAGGCAAGTCCAGTTTATTCCTTCCTTTTTCTGTATTTTGGGCTGTTGAGGAGAAGAGCAAGGTCCCCTCCACATAAGAAAGACAATCCAGTATGGACAAAGGTGAATATGTTCAGATGGGAGCCCTCAAATGTGAGCCTCAGTGTGGGCTCTGAGTTGTGGGTGCAACTTGAGGGTGACAGTTGGGGTGATGGTCCATGAAAGTGTTACCTTAAGTGGCTAGGAGCCATTAGAAAATTAGATGAGACATGAGAAGGGGATCAGAGAAGAAAATGAAAAACATGCTGCTGTGATGCACCTAAATGCAAATCCCTTCACCCTGACAAAGGCAGGGTAGGGATGGAACAAGGTCTGCAAAGGCCCTGGGGACAACAGGGATCTGGAACACCTTCCAGCTGAGCTGGACACCTTTACCTTTGACAAAGGGCACAAGAGGGAGCAGAGTGGAGATAAAACTATGAGTGACAGGGAGAGGGACTTCACTCCCTAGAAATACAGGAGCAGCAGCATTGCAGGGCACCTGTAACAGGCAGGTTTGGGTGGGATGGGTGACTGCTTAGGAAACCTCTGCCCCAGAGGGCTGGAGAGGTAGGTTTGTGGTGGTTCAAGAGGAGGTGAAGCACTTCTGCGAAAGAAACACCTTTTGACTTAGAGATGAATAGAGGTGATTCCCCTTCCTTGCCCTGCAGAGCCAGGTGGAAGCACCACCGGCTTTTGCTCAGGTCTTGTGCTCCTGGCCAGGCAGGAGGACTGTGAGCTGGAGGGGCCTGTTCAGGAGCTTCCCCTCCCCACACTTCAGCTTCTCCATGACAAACACCTGAGCACAGAGAATGTGCATGCCCTTCAGGCAGCAGCTCCAGAGTGAGTAGAGGCAGAAGAGGAGGGTTTCAGCCCTTTGCTCCATCCAGAACTGCATCCAATGGATGGGATTTGGGATAACTGCTCCATCACAGAATCATAGATAAGTTTGGGTTAGAAGAGACCTTGGATTAGAAGCTCATTAGTAGGAACACTCATTTCAGGTTGCTCCAAGCCCTGTCCAGCCTGGCCTTGGACACTTTCAGGGATCCAGGGGCAGCCACAGCTGCTCTGGGCAACTTGTGCCAGGGCCTGCCCACCCTTATAGCCAAGAATTCCTTCCCAATATCCTGCGTAAACCTGCCCTCTGTCAGTGGGAAGCCATTCCCCCTTGTCACTCCAGGCCCTTGTCCCAGATCCCTCTCTAGCTTTCCTGGAACTCCTTTAGGTATGGGAAAGGGCTCTAACATCTTCCTGGAGCCTTCTCCAGGGTGAACACCCTCAGCTCTCCCAGCCTTGTCTCCAGAGCAGCCATGGGCTCCAGCCTTTGGAATATCTCCATGACCACCCTGTATCCCGTTTTCGTGTGGCTCCAGCCGCGCACACACTCCCGGGGGGATGCCCACCCTGGGGTCGTGGGGACCCCCCTCCGTGTCTTCCCCTCTCAGCGGCGGGAGGTGCCGCCCCGGCACGCCCCAGCCTCTGCTCCCCGCTCCAGGGAGGCATCCCTGAGGATGGGCCCAGGGGCTCGCCCGGCCTCCGCCCGGCCCCCGCCCTTCCGCCGAGCCCGGGGAGGCGGAGCCCGGCGGCGGCGGCGGCGCGGAGCAGGTGAGGCCGGAGCCGGTGCGGGGCCCCCGGCCATCCTCGCAGGTGAGCGACAGCCTCAGGGACGGGGAGCCGGGCTGGGACCGGCACTGTGGGGAGCGTCCCGGGGGAGCGCGGCCGGGATCGGGGCCGGGGCTCGGCGCCGCCCGGAACCGGCATCGTGGCGGCGCTGAGCAGGGGCGAAACTATCGCCTCTCGCCCCCCAGGATGAATCCGGAAACCCCACACACCCTCCTTGGTCGCTGGGTCCCCACCCTCGGCCACCCTCCGAACTCCGGGGATGCTCTGTGGCCGGTGAGCACCGAGCTCTGCATCCTCGCAGCTGCGCCTGTTGCGTTTGTTGGGATTGGGGACCCCGGTACTGCCAACGCCTCCAGTCGCGGGGATCGGGATGTGCAGGCATGGGAGTCTCACAGCACGGATTGTGCCCGTTGTGCTTCTGGGCCATCATCAATCCTGTCATTCCGTAATCTCCCAGTGGGCTTTCCACGACCTTTTGGCCTCTGAGAGGTGGACCCTGGAGCGGGGCTGCACCAGCCCTCCGAGCAGGACATGTTGTTCACGTAGGTGTGGGGCTTCTGGCACAGGAAGGAGGGCAGCTGGGAGGGGAGGGTGTCTCCATAGTCACCGATCACCCCATGGAGCAGCTGGGAAGCAGCACAGTTCCTAGAGTTGTGTGCTCCCACTGACATGGTGGCAGCTGCCAGCATGGCTGGTCCCTGGCTGTTTCTTGGTCTGGCTGGGGACTCCTGTGGAGCTTCTCTGGACTTCTGCTGCAGCTTCTGCATCATGCCTGAGCTTTCCCTGGGGAAGCAGCAGGATCCTGGAAGCAGGGAGATGATGCATGCCCCCATGGTGGGGTCCTGACACAGCAGAGTGAAGTTCAGATAGGTTTTGGGTAAGGTGGATGGGAAGCAGCAAGGAAACCTTCATCAGGGCCAGAGCAGACTGGTTTCTGCTTTAACAGGGAGATGCTGCCCTGGGAGTGCTGTGGTTTGTCTGCCACCGGGCTCACTGGCACATGTCCCTGTCCTATGCCACCCCAGGAGGAGGACACACTGTGCTGAGCTGCATGCTGGCTGAGGAGCCAGGGACACCTGGAATGTGCCCTGGTGGCTTTTCCATCCTTGTCCCCTGCATCTGATACCTCACTGCCAAGGGAATGTTCACCCCTTCCTGCCCCTCTACCAGGTCTCCAGGCAGGACCTCGCTGGCAAGGACCCCTTACTCTGCTGAGGGCAGGGCCCACTGCCTCCAGGATGGCGAGATGGCTGCCCCGCTCCAATGACCTGACCCGCTTCTGCCAGAAGCTCAACCGGGTGAAGACCCTGGAGGATGACATGATGGAGACATCCTTTAACAGATGCCTTTCCACTATCGATTTGACACTGTTGGGCATTGGGGGCATGGTGGGCTCCGGGCTGTACGTCCTCACAGGCACCGTGGCCAAGGAGATTGCTGGCCCTGCTGTCATCGTCTCCTTCATCATTGCCGGCTTTGCCTCACTCCTGGCTGCTCTCTGCTACGCCGAGTTTGGAGCCCGCGTGCCCAAGACAGGCTCTGCCTACATGTTCACCTATGTGTCTGTGGGGGAAATCTGGGCTTTCCTCATCGGCTGGAACGTGCTGCTGGAGTACATGATAGGAGGGGCTGCAGTGGCCAGGGCCTGGAGTGGCTATCTGGACTCCATCTTTAACCACAAGATCAAGAACTTCACCGAGACCCATGTGGGTGTCTGGCAGGTGCCGTTCCTAGCCCACTATCCAGACTTCCTGGCAGCTGCCATCCTGCTGGTAGCCACTGCCTTCATCTCCTTTGGGGCCAAAGTGTCTTCCTGGCTCAACCACGTCTTCTCAGCCATCAGCATGGGTGTCATCCTCTTCATCCTCATTATGGGCTTTGTCCTTGCACAGCCCAAGAACTGGAGCACCCAGGAGGGTGGTTTCGCCCCATATGGACTGTCTGGCATCATGGCTGGCACAGCCACCTGCTTCTATGCCTTTGTGGGCTTTGACGTCATTGCAGCATCCAGTGAAGAGGCCAGGAACCCACAGAGGGCTGTCCCCAGGGCCATTGCTTTCTCCTTGGGGCTGGCCACTGGTGCCTACATCCTGGTGTCAGTTGTGCTGACGCTGATGGTGCCCTGGCACACGCTGGACCCTGACTCTGCCCTGGCTGATGCATTCTACAGGAGGGGCTACGCCTGGGCAGGGTTTCTGGTGGCTGCTGGCTCCATTTGTGGTGAGTACAGGCAGCGGCGGGAGGGAGCTGCCCAAGCCCCCTGCCTTGAGGGCTGGGAACAATCCCCAGTTTGGGTTTGGGTCTAATGGGGTCTTCCTTCTTCTACCCGTCCCTCAGCAATGAACACAGTTCTGTTGAGCAACCTCTTCTCCCTGCCACGCATCGTCTATGCCATGGCCGAGGATGGGCTCTTCTTTCAGGTGTTTTCCCGAGTCCACCCCCGCACACAGGTGCCCGTCGTCGGCATCGTGGTCTTCGGGCTGCTTATGGCCCTGCTGGCCCTCATCTTTGACCTAGAGGCCCTGGTGCAGTTCCTGTCCATCGGCACGCTGCTGGCCTACACTTTTGTGGCCGCCAGCATCATCATCCTGCGCTTCCAGCAGCAGAAGGGGGATGTCCCTGCACCGGCAGCCAGCGGCCGGCCCAACCCTGAGCCCCATGAGGGCCCATCCGGGGGCGAGCTGAAGGAGTATGAGTCCTTCTCCGACAAGCTGCAGCTGGTGGATAGGGACAAGAGCAAAGAGCAGCGAGAGCCAGGGCAGCTGAAGGCAGCGTTTGAGCCCTACCTGGAGTTCCTCAGCGACTTCTATCCGGGTGAGGTGGTTACGGTGGCTGTGGTGACCCTGATGGTGTCTGCCATCTGCCTTTGCTCCATCTTAGTATTTGGCAACACCCACCTCCACCTGCCCACCTGGAGCTACTCCCTGCTGCTGGTCCTCTTCAGTCTGGGCTTCCTGCTCAGCCTTCTCCTCATCTGGGCACACGAGCAGCAGCACAGCACCCAGACCTTCCAGGTATGTCCAGGGCCCAGGCAGGGAATCGCTCTGCAGAGGTGAGGGGAAGTGGGAGCAGCTCTGATGGATCTGCAGGGCTTCCAGGCACAGCACTTTGCTGAAAGCACCACAGCTGCTGAAGGAGGAGGAGGGAGGGAAGGAGGAAGAGGGTGTTTGTGGACACTGTATGTGGGGAGTGTTAGTGCCTCTGCTGTTACTCTGTGTGGCCACTGGTCCACAGGAAGGGACACCCTCCAGCAGTTCTGTGTTCATCCCATGGGATGGGGAAACATCCCGTGGAACACAGGGATTGTTCATGTCCACCTCCTTTCTCTGAATCCCCACAATTCCTCTGCTCCTCTCCTGCCTCAGCTCCTTACTTTGGCTGCCCTTCAGCTATGTGATGAAGCTCATTTTCTGTCTCCAAACCACTTCTATGCCTCTTGTGCTCCCTCTATCCTGTTTTCAGCTCACCTGAGCCCTGATGTAGTCAGTGCAACTTCGTAACACTAGTGGCAATACCACTTCCCTGCCATTCCTCTGCCCTGGCTCCTCCAGCAAGGACCACGTTGGCTCAGGATCACGCCAGGAGATTATTTGGTTCTTGTGATGATGCCTGTGCCCACCCTACCAGCCTGGCTCCCAGCTCCTGGCTTCATTGTTCCTTTTCCTTTAAAAAAAGTGTCACTTCTAGAAATCCCACAGTGATATTCCCTTTGTCCCACACATTTGCCAGTGCTGTCTTTTGTTCCCATGATTTTAAAGATGGAGGATGTGGTCCTGCAGGTCTCATCCCTGCCAGCTCCTTTTCTCCTGCAGATCCCCCTGGTACCCCTGTCCCCAGCACTGAGCATCATCCTCAACATCTACCTGATGCTGAAGCTCAGTTACATGACATGGCTCCGCTTCGCTATCTGGCTTCTCTTAGGTGAGTGCTCCCACGGCTGCTCCGGGGAGGGGGAATAGGGTTTGTCTTGGCACTCTCCAGCTGCCTTGGCAGCTCTTCTCCCCCACTTTTGGGTCTATAAAGTGTATCCTGCCCCTTTCTGCTTCCGGTTCCCCTTTGGAGATGCAAGCTGAGGTCTCCCAGCATCTCCTGAGCCTCTCTGTTTCCCAGACCGTTACAGCTTGTTCCTGTTAAAGTTCAGATCCTCCTCAAAGCCCTGGGCCAGAACCACCCCCTGCTCCTGGGGCTCAGGAAGTCCTTCACTTTCCCAGGGACTGAGGGTGCTCCCCTTGCTCTTAACATGCTGCAGCATGCAGCTTGCGTGCTCCTGCAAGCAGCTCAGTTAAGCCCCCGTGCTTTAACTTTTTGCTCCACTGGGTTGCTGGCCACATCTCTGCCACATTCCGCTGTGACGGTGCCAGCAGCCAGGCTGTGCTGGAGCCCCTGCTGTCCCTGTCCCCGCTGCAGGCCTGCTCGTCTACTTCGGCTATGGCATCTGGCACAGCAAGGAGAACCTGCGGGAGCTGCAGCCCCAGCGTGTCAGCGCTCGCTACGTGGTGTTCCCGGGTGGCAGTCTGGAGGAGAGGGTGCAGGCAGTCCAGCCCACCTCCCAGCCTGCCACCGGGCTGCCAGACACCGACACCAATGACTGCAAGAGATGACACCCCTGGCAACAGGGGCACCTGGAGCTGGGAGCGTCAGAATCTCCTCCCACAGTGAGGCCAGAGACCCACCCCCCTCCTCCTGGTCCCTCTGACAGCAGAGCCACTGGGGCTGCCCTGGATGTGGGGCTCCACATGGAGAGGATGAGGATGCTCACCCTTCCCCACATGCTTCTGACAGAATGTGGAGGGGCCTGCTGCCTCCCTCCTCATCCCCTGCACTCGGGAGCTGGGTCTCAGCTCAGTGCCTGCCCTGCTCATGAGGAGCCATGTCCTTGTCACCTCTCCCCAAGCACACCCTGGCACTGTGCAGCATATCTACCGTCTGCCAGCACATCCATGCAGCCAGGGATGCAGAGGTTCCCCAGGGACCAGGACAGGCAGGCAGGCAGGCCAGTACTGCCCATCCTGATTCTTGTCCTGAGTGCAGCCCCCTGCCTCCTGCAGAGTCCCCTTTGGAAGCAGGCAGGGGCCAATCATGCATCCCCACAGGCACCCCTGCCATCCCGATCCCCAGGCTTGCTCTCTTCAAAGGCTGGGGCTGAGGGAGCTGAGGGGTAGCTAGAAACATCACATGGAGAAGAGATATGGGTGGCTGGGCAGGCACCCCAGGAAAGCCAGTGAAGGCTGGCACAGCAAAAGCCCAACTGCATCTTCCCAAACACTGGAATTGGCTGTCTGAGGGGTGGTCTGGGAGCCATGCCCTCTGGAAGATAATGCCATGGCCAGGGTCCTGCCCCAGTCCTGAGTGGTCCTGAGTGCTCAGGACCCCAGGTGCATTGCCTTGTTCCTGGAGGTCCCCAATGGCATCCTGGGCTGGTCTGCCTGGAGTTAGCTCCCCACTGTTCCTGCACCCCAGCAGCACCACCTTCCCCACCATGGGGACTCAGCTCCCATGATGCCCCTTCCAGGCTCTCTGGGGCTTGGGACAGACTCAGTGGGTGCTTTTCAGTATTATCCCCTCGCCAGCAATCATTCCTATGCTCTGGGGTCACCCCAGCTGCAAGGGTGTCAAGGGGGGGAGGCTCTAGCAGCACTGCTGCAGCCATCCTGGCTGTTTAGCCCATGGGCAGCCTAAAGTGGAAGAGAAGAGAGTTTCAGCATGTTTTGGAAGTCAGTCAAGCATGAGGTTGCCAACTTGACAGGCCTTGCAGCATGGACACCCTACTCCATCCTCATCCTCTGCATGTTGTGAGGAGCTGGAGACTGTGGGCAAGCTGTGCCATTACTTCTTTCTGGCCAGGCCCTGGGGGGGCCTGGACAGGCTGTGGGGACCCTCAGTAGGATACGCTGGCTCTGGTGAACCCCTCTTTCTGCCAGCACTGCTCCATGTCCCGCCTCGTACCCACGCTGCTGCCACTGGAGCTGTGGCCCTGCTTGGCACCTGTGTTGTGGCTTGTGAGCAATGGGCTGATTTGGTCATTCTCATAAACACTGTTTCTGTGACAGCTCTGGCTCATTGTGATCTCTGTATCCCCAAGACTCAAGTTGGGAAGCCACTCCCCAGTCAATGCTCAGGAACGCCCCCCAGGAAAGGGGGAGTTGTGCTGCCCACTGTCACCCTGCTGCCACTGGGGTTCCAGACACGAGGACGAGCTCCAGCCAGACCCACAGAAACCAGGACCCCATGGGGCTGGGGTAGGCTGGGGCTTGAGCCTTACAGTATGCAAATACCATGATATTGACCTGGACAGGACTGGTCCCCACTGTGTGAAGTGAGGACAGTGCTGAGCCAGAACCAGGGCAGGGTCACTAAAGCTGCCCAAGGTTATAAGTCAAATGATGTGAGAACGTGTGCAATTAATGGGAATTTAATTATAACCCACAGTTACTCACATCCCCACACTGCTGTTCTCCAGGGAAATGTCCTTCCTAACAGAGTTCTTATTCATTAAAAAGCAAGTGTTCAACAGGCACCCGGGGAGGCACAGGCTGAATCCTCCTTAGTAACTCAGTTTTAATCTCAGTAATAAATCCATTATCACCAGGAAAAAGGCAAGTAAAATCCACAGAAACACAGGAGGAAAAAGGGAGCCTAGTGCAGAGCTGGGGAAGGGCAGGAAAGTCCTCACAGAGGGATGGGCTGGGGGGTGACTTTTATGTTGCCCTGTGAAGGAAAGTCAATGGCAGTCACATCTCTCAGCTCTCCTAGCTGGGGTCTCAATCAGACTTTTAAGCTGCAAAAGATCAAAAAGTTATTGAATGAGCCTTGTAACCATTGATCTTTATTCTATTTAAAAACATTCATTTCTAAATATGCACAGAAATCCCTGTTAGGCTGTGGCACACAAAACACAGGGTCCTTCCCAGCAGAGCAGGGGCTGCCAGGGATGCAGCCAGCAGGGTATTAAAGGATTGGAGTGTAATTCTCCAGCACCTGGGAGACCAGTGGGGCCTCTGGAGCACGCTTGTGGGGTTTTTTTTAAATAGGTTTACAAAATTGGTCGGTTCATGTGTCATACCCTATCCTACAGTGGTAACATGCTCTGCACAGAACATGTATTAATTGATTTTTAATTGACTACTCATTAATGCACACAGAAAAAAAAAGGGGATGGCAGCAGACACTGGCACCCAGACAGCCCTTCTACAGGATTTTGTTCCTGAAAATTGTATTAGCAGAGAAAAAAAAAAAAAAATCCAAACTAAACAGCATCAGCAGGGCTTTGAGATGGCAGCCTGTAATTGTAAGAGAAAACACTGGCTGGCCCATCTATACCCTCAGTTCCAAACAGATGTAAAATGAAACCATTCCCATGCACAACTCCCAGAACCCTGTTTCATGAAGCTTCAGGAGCAGCTGCTTGCTGCAACCCTGGGGTGACCATACACTTTTTTTCCAGAGCAGTATCCTTCTCCAAATTAGTTTAAAAATATGAAGTCCTCTGTTTTCTGGGAACCATGGCAATGGTGTAATCAGGCTGCAGGAAATCAATCTATTTCCAGAGCTGCAGGGAGGTATGTGGGTCAGTGCTGAAGTGGCCAGTCCTGGGGCTCTGGGATCTGGGAAGGATTTTATGAGCCATGTGGCAGGAGCAGCTCTGACACACATGTTCTGTGGGCTAAGAGGGTTAATGTGAGTCCTGGATGATAATCCCCACAGACAGCATGAGAGTGGACAGGCAGCAGCCAGGGCTGGCTGAGTCTCCAGTGACACTGCTGGACTGGGAGGACTGGGAGAGTAGCTGGCACGGTAGTGCTGGTTTGGTGTGCCCTGGGAGGACAGTTCCCATAAAGGCAGGTGCAGCAGGACAAAGAGAAATACAGCTCCAGAGAGGAATAATATGGGATTTGTACTAGAGAGAAAATCAAGTGTTGGGGCTGCCACCTACCCCCTTTAAATGGCAGTGAATAACCAAGCCTGTGGACCTTAGCCCCAGGTTTCGCTCAGGGATGCTCCAGGGATGGACACAAGGACTGAGCTAGTGATGAATTTGGAGGCTTCAGACACAGGATCACTGTGCAGCCCATGCAGTCCCAGGGATGGGACCAGTGGGAGCTGCAGAGATCTCTGGGCTGCAGGAGCTCTTACCAGGATCACTAGGCTGTGGAACCTACAGGGATTGCTGGGCTCTTGCTTGGGAAAGCACAGGGGAGCAGGAGTTGCAGGTGCACAATTTAATAATAAGCAGCTGCCTGCATAGCTGAGCCCTGCCCCTGCTAGAGGGAGGAAAAGGGGAGCCCCAAGCACTGGAAGGAGGTAGTGGGTTGCACCCAGGAGAGAGCAGCTCCACGTCCTAATTAAATCACTTCCCAGCCTCATGTTCCTAAATTATCCCTCCCCACTCCCCCCGCCACAGCTCTGAAAGCAGCACAGATGAGCTGCAGGGCTCAGGGAGGCTGGCTGTAAGTAATCCTCTCATTATCCTGCCATGCTCCCCTCCTCCTCCTGCAGACACAGCCCGAGGATGAGGTAAGCATCACGCAGCATTCCAGGATGCTAGCAGTGGTGTATCTGATCCTACCACCAGCCAGGGAATGGAAGGACATTAAAAAATGGCATGGAGCAAGGTAGTCTCCTTGTCCCCTCATCCCTGCATGATGTGCTGGCAGTCAGGCAGATAGGTCCCCAGGTCATTCCAGGAGTGTTTGTGCTGTGTTTCAGCAGTCCCTGCAGCCACAGCTCTTCCCTGTCTCAGCACTTTCCAAGGAGCTGTGCAAGCGAGGGCACAAACAGCACGGCCCCATCCCTGTGGCACAGGTTCCATTCCAACACCAGATGCATCCACTGCATCTGCTTTGGGGGCAAGGGAGGAAACGGCCATTTCCCCACATTTAATGCACCACACAGACACAAAACTGCAGCTAGCAGCCTCAATGATCTTAGCAGCTTTTTCCAACCTTACAGATTCTTTAAAAGGAGAATAAATCTTCCCCACATGCACAGGAGACATGGAATGAAGCAGTGGACTGAAACTGACATGAGGGAGATTTAGGCAGGAGACCAGAAACACTTCCTGAGGCAAAGACAGCTTGGCCTGAGGTTGTGAAATGTCTGTCAGATGCTGGCAGGAAGGAACTGCAGCAAGTGGCTCCTCTGGAGCCAGGGTGGCCAATTTCTCATTATCCCATACTTCTCTTGCTAGGCTGGAAGCATTCTAGGGCAGCACTGGGGACTGCAATCCTTGCTGGGACAAGAGCCAGTGCACCTCTGGGCATGGCAGCACACTCGATATCCTAAAGGAGATGAAAGTACTCAAGAAAAATACTTGGAAAACACAAGGTTTCTCTGTGGGGGGAGCAGCTGGAGCGATGCTAGAGGCTCCACTGCCCAGCCCTGCCTCCAAAGTTAGTAGCTGCTGCAGCTAGAACTTTGGGATCACCTGTGTAACTTACACCAGAGAAATTCCACATGGAATTGGGCAGTGAGCTTCCCTAGAGTAGTAATGCTCATTTTCCAGAAACAGGCAGCTGGAGCAGTCACAGAGCGCTGCAGCAAAATAAGCTGGCAGATCCTTCCAAAAGGTAACAGGGGACGAGGACAGTCAAGGCTTCAAAAGGCTACTGAGCAAAGTGAGAGCTACTCAAGAATTCTGGAAAATTACCATTAGTGGTCATCAAAGTGGATTCGTGGAACCTCTGTGCTCTGACTGGGACAGCGCCTGAAAAGAGGCAGCAGTGCTGGTGTGCTGTAACACCTTAATGAGACATCCAACTGCTATCTGGCACTTTTGCAAAGAAAACAAAAAGGAACAATATGGAATTGACACTTGAACATGCAAAAAAAAAGGCTCAGTACTAGAACCATTGAATCCCTTGTGAAGAGGGATTCAGCAAGTCTTCTGGTGTGTTATTCCAAGACTGTTTTCCAACATAGAGAGAACACAACTGAGTTTGAGCTAAGAGAAACAGTGATTCCAGCTGGGGAGATCAGCAGGTAAATCGGGAGTAACTGGTATTTCAGTATAACAGAACTACAGTTCTCAGAGTTAATTCCTCACAACCTTTGTCAGCAGCTGCCAAAGCGCAGCAAATCCCTCCAACTTCCCACATAAACTGCCAGGCCAGCTCCAGCTGTCTACTCTGCCTTCTCCTGGTAGCCCTCTGGGAAGGTAAATCCCACCTGGACACAGGGCAGGCTTATGCTCTGTGTCCCTTAGCCACCTCGTCAAATCCACAGGACAACGGGATTCTCAATGTCCCTATCCCAGTGACATTACCCGACATAACACTCCTGGCTCACCTGGCGTGTTTAGGTCCCCAAATGGTTTGTTGATAGGTTTATTTAGCCTAAAACCACACAGCTCTGACTCCAGTGACAAACAGATCCATGTGTGTCAAAACCTGGGCAAGTGGATCTTCCTCAGCTGGTGAATGAGAGACTTGGAGTGTATTGTTTCTTAGGATTTTAATTTGTGTTTCTTCTTTGGAGAACACTGGAAGGGCTAGGGGCAAAAGACATAACAGAAGCAATAAATGGTGAAAAAAATATTTTAAAATATAAGTATTTACACTGATTTAAACCAAGCTTCCTAAAGCTTCTGTGCTCAATACACAAAGTTTTCATCTGGAGACTGAGGGGGTGTCAGGATGGTTCTGATGTTTTTAGAGACAGCCCAGATTTAAAGACTACAGCCTATATTTGCAACATGCAAATGGTTTGGACAGACAGTGCTAAGACCAAAGCACAGACTTGATTTATTAGACACAGAACTATAAAGTGATTTTCACATTTATAGGACAGACCCCACTAGGTAAATCATAGAATTATATTCAAATAAAGAAGATAAACTTTATAGAATCACAGAATCATTTAGATTGCAAAAAACCTCCACGACCATTAACACAGCACTGCCAACTGACCACTAACCACCAACATGTGGTTGCCTCAGAGGCTGGAAGAACTGGTTTTTATTTTGGTGAGTAAAATTTTAGTAGAATAAAAACAATATCTGTATTGATTTATCAGTCAGAAATTAAACTAAAGTGCTCAAAACATTCATTATAGTAATTTTGACTCTAAAAAGGGAAAAACTAGAAACAGAGAGGTGAAAACACCTGTGGTATGTCCATAGATATTGGATGATTTTTCTCTCTTCATTCCAACATCTGTGTGATCCTAGGTCATAGATGGCTCCTGGACAGGCAAAGGCACAAGGCCAACAGCGCATCAGCTGCATGTGAGCTCTCACAGTTTAAGAAGAGGAGTGAAAACAATTCCCTGCTCTAAGGCTTTGGCCGAGGCAGCTGCCCTTGGCTATGGAGATGGTTTCAGCTGATTCTAAATTTAAGCCAATGTTTTCTGCTATAGCCATTCCAAAAATCTCCCCGAAGAAAAAATGTGTGAAACCAAACTGTTTAAGAGTTAAAAGGAAGCTTGGATTAGTTCATGTACTTCTCTGCAACTGTCTGTCTTACCTCTAGGTGATTAAAACTACATCTTTTGCTACCTCATTTACCACAATCCCAAAGCAGAAGCTGCCAGACAGTGAAATATCTATGTTCTTTGACCTCAGGTTGCTAAGGCATCGAAGAGAGACTAAAAATCGAATCACCATGACAAAGCCAGGGGCTGGTGCTCACAGTGCAGCTCTGACTGCCTTGCTCGTTCTCCAATTTGTGGAGCATGAAAGCCGACACCAAGTAGCCAGGGAGCTACCACAGCCTCCTGATCCTGGAACCCCTCCCAGAGCCGCTTTTCAGATTCCGGAAATCAGAATAGGTTCGCTCAGAGAGTGTTCTCTGAGTTTCTAATGGGGCAGGAAAAAAATGAGGGTGTCAACCAGGACAAATGAAAAGGAAACCGTGTCCATGCCTGAAGACAAGACAGCTGAGGAGAGCTGTTGGACTGTAAAAGGAAGAGCAGGTGAGGAGGAATGGGGTGGTGACAAGCAGCCTCTGCAGCCTTCAAGCAGAACGTGGAACGAACGAGGTGGGTGGCTGGGGTGCTCCTGGTGGCCAGAAATGGTGAGGATTAAGGTGGTTTTCTCTCCTGTGAGCTAAAGAAGCCCACTGAAGACATGAAGCATGTTCAAGGAGGAGGTTATAGCAGGTGAGATGTGTGAAGACTGAGGATTGTAAGACACCATCCAGGGAGGACATGGATCTGGCACAGCACATCACAGCATGGGATGTGGCATGGCAGGGAAAAAAATCACACTCCTTTCTGAGGGTGTATTCATCAAAGCAGTGCTGGAAGCAGAGGGATTTGGGGCACAGCTGCATGGTGAGACCAGGAGTGGGGAGATCTGTAAATCCTGCAGATACACATGGCTGGGAATGCCCAAGGACAGTTGTAAATGGAGAAGGTGAAGCCTGTGCCAGGAAGGTGCAAAAATGAACCTAAAGGTTGGAGGATTAGGGATGAGTGATGATGTCACAAGAAACGTGCACAACTGGAAAGTCCAGAGGAAAGGACACGGGCTTGAGCCCAGCACAAGTGAGCCTGGTGACACCAGTACAGATGAAGGCCCAGGGAGCAGTAACTGGGTGGAATCACAGGAGTGCCGTGAATGGAGGGATGTGCAATTAATTAACAGCTGCTTCAAGTCAGGAGCCAAAAGAAAAGAGCAGTAACAAGGCTGAGACCAAGAACCAAAATATCCAAATTCAACAGCAAAGGGAGTCCCCAAACACAGGCTGACATGGGTGTACCTAAGTACAAGATTCCCCTTCAAAAATAATTTCAAGCCTTGCTAGGAAAGCAAACACTGGATACAGCTGAAGATATTTCATTATGTTTTTAAAGGATTAATTTATCTTTCCATTAAAATGATGAAAAATACTTCTGCTGTCACTATTCACAATGCAGAGGAAAATGTTGTAGCCCACTGTGCCTGACACCGTACCTCACTTCTGCCTGCAGCCTGTGACTACACCTTTAGTTTATTCACAGGTGCTCTGAATCCTGAATTCAATATTTAAGCCCATATTGCCCCAAGTATTCTCCTCTTTGTCAGTGGCAATTCTAATTTCAATAATTTTTTTTATTTTGGTGAGTAAAATTTTAGTAGAATAAAATAATAAACAGATGCCTGGTCATGACCTTGTGATTATACAAAAGATACTACAAAATTAAATTATTTTCTCCCTCCATGGATATTAGAGACAGGAAAATTAACTGGAAGGGACCTCAGAGAACTCTTCTGGACAAAACAAACTTAATAAAAATGTTTATAATAAAAAATGAGTAGGAAAGACTGTACTCTTTTATGGTCCAAACTGCACTTTTCTAAGATGCTGTGCCTGCTGAAAGCAGCTTCAGGTGGCATGAATGTACACAAGGTTTATAATTTCTTCCTAAAAATATTAATTTAAAAATGTGGAGTACTTCAGGGACGATGACACAAAGGAAAAATTCTCAGCCTACGGGCAAGAGGTGTACTGACCCATTTATACATTCCATCTTTCCACCTGCATCCAGGGAAGGAGATGATTCTGGTTCCTGAGCACTTCAAGCAGTCTGCTGGCAAATCCCTTCTGCTGGCCAACATCACATCTCATGTGGTGAACCCTGGGCTCTGGGAGGTCCCTGAATCTCCAGCAGGGCTGGCTGGAAAGAACCTTTTATGTATACTTGATGTAAAACTTGGGTTGCTCCAACATCCAGAGGAATGACATAATTTTCATTAGTGGGAAAGACAAATTGCCCATCCCTTGGTCAAGGGGGTCGGTGCTGATTTAGCACAGGCTGGGAGAGTTGAAGGCGTTCACCTGGAGAAGAGAAGGCTCCAGGGAGACTCCAGAGCCCCTTCCAGGTCCTAAAGGGCCTCCAGGAGAGCTGGAGAGGGACTGGGGACAGGGAATGGCTTCCTACTGCCAGAGGGCAGGGATGGATGCGACATCGGGCAGGAATTGTTCCCTGGGAGGGTGGAGAGGCCCTGTATCCTTGGAAGTGTCCAAGGCCAGGCTGGATATTGGGGCTTGGAGCAGCCTGAGACAGTGGAAGGAGTCTCTGCCCATGGCAGGGGTATGATGGATGAGGTTTAAGGTGCCTTCCAACCCAAACCATTCTGCGATTCTCGTTGCGAGAGGGCCCGCGGCTGTGGGCAGTGGAGCCTCACCCGGTGGGGCACACCGCGCCATGGCAACGGGGGCCGGGCTGTGGAGGGGCTGCTGGGGGCGGTGGCCAGGGCCGGTCTGTGGGCGGGGCCAGGGCCGGGGTGTGGGCGGGCCTTGCGGGGGGCGGGACCAGACCGTGCTGTGGGCGGGCCAGGGCGTGGTGTGGGCTGGGCAGGGTCCGGGGTTTGGGCGGTGCTCAGGGCCGGGGTGTGGCGGGTTCACAGGGCCGGGGGTGGGGCTGGCCGGGGCGGGCTGTGGGCGGGGCCGGGCTGTGGCGGCCAGGGCCGGGCTGTGCAGGGCCGGCTGTGGGCGGGCCGGCTGTGGAGCGGGGCCATTGCCCGGCCTGTGGGCAGGGCCGGGCTGTTGGCAGCCATGGCCGGGGCTGTGGGCGGTCCAGGGCCGGGATGTGGGCAGGGCCATGGCCGGGCTGTGGGCGTGGCCGGGTCTGTGGGCGGGGCCAGGGCCGTGCTGTGGGCGGGCCCGGGCCGGGTGTGGCGGGCGGTCTGTGGTCGGGGCCGGTCGTGGGCGGGCCAGGTCCGGCTGGGGCGGGGCCAGATGGGCTGTGGGGCGGGGGCCGGACTGTGGGCAGGGCTGGCTGTGGCATGTAGCAGGGCCGTGCTGTGGGCGGAGCCAGGCCTGGCCTGTGGGGCAGGGACAAGTGCCGGCTGTGGCGGGTCCAGGGCCGGGCTGTGGGCGGGCCGGGCTGTGTGCGGGGCCGGCTGTGGGCTGGCCGGCTTTGTTGGCGGGGCCGGGCCTGTGGGCCGGCCGGGCGTGGCCAGGGCCAGTGCCGGGCTTGGCGGGGCGGCAGCGATCGCGCTGTTCCCCCGGGGCCGCTTTTCCCTCCCGGTGCCGCTACCCCACCGTGCCGCCTTTTTCCCTCCGCTGGCAGTCTTTTCCTTCCGTTCCCCGCCTTTCCCTTCCGGTGCCTCTATCCCTACTGTGCCGCCCTTCGGTGCCGCGCTCGCCCTCCCACCCGTTCCCGCCTTTCCCCCGTTGCCGCCATGCCGGGCTCGCCTGCGTGTCCCTGCTCGACTATCAGGACTGCCCAGTTCCGCTGACGTGGCGGAACGGCGGGTGGGGCTGCTGCACGCCTGCTGCAGCTGAGGCGCGCTTGGCTACCTGCTGGGGTATGGTCCCTGGGCCTCGGGGGTGGTCCCCTGCCCTTGGCTGGCCGGTCTGCTGTGACTGGTGTAGGGACATCCTCCCCGCTCTCGGGCCGCCGGGGGTCCCTCAGGAGCCCCTGGCCCCCGTCCTTTCCGCAGGTGGGTGCTGGCTGCTGCGGAAGGGGTACCAGGCGCGCGATGCTGCCCTCGTGTCGCCGTGGTCACCAAGGTTAAGGGGGCGGGGGCGGCCGAGGCGCGGGCCGGCGGCTCTGGACGCTGCGGTATCTCCCTGCCCCGCCGGTAACGGCGTGCCCCCGGGTCGGGGTTCAGGGAGGTCACACATACGGGCAGATCACCTGGGCCAGGGGATCCGTGGGTGCCCCTGGCCTCCCAAAGCCCTGTCAAGGCCATTAGTGCCTGTTCGGCCCATGGGGTCACTGCAATCCCCAGTTGGAGACCCGCCCGTGTCAGCTCCCCGTTTGACAGAACCTTCCTGTAGCTTCCCAGTGAGAAAAATGTGCTTTCCTGGTGACTCATGTCATTGCCCCAATCCAGCAAGCACAAGGCACCTGCCCGAGGTTGAGTGAATGGACCTGACCCGCCCAGCCTCGCAGCGGTGGGATGAATCCAGTGGTCCTGCTGCTCTGGAATCCGTTGGAAGACCAATAAAAGGGAAAAATGGTTTATTCCTGCGCAAACCAAATTCCCCTCATTCTAACCACTTCATATTGGCCCCGTAACACCTGCCTTGCTCCATCATACCTTCATGACCAAGATGTTTATCCAAGCTCTGCCAACGGTTTGTGGTGGCTGGGAAACAGGGGACATGGGGCTTCTTCTCCAGCTGCTGAATCTTTGTGTGTGGCACTAAATGCCCATTCTAAGCTTATCTGCCCTTGAACAAGGCTATATGCCTTGACACCACTCCATGGAACCTGTGTCTATTTCCTTGATAACTCCTGGTGCATGTACTATGGTCCTATCCGATCTCCTATTTTTTAGAGACGAGCACAAGATCTAAGGGTTTTCCAGCCAGCCAACACTTATGTTATATGTTCTCCTGGAAGAAATCCTCCCTTTAAAGAAGGCTGGAAGTCCAGACAGCTCCTCTGCTGAGCTCTCCCAGCTGGACCAGCTCAGCGGATGGGAGCAAATGTCCTTCCAAGCTGGACCACTGCTGGGCCCTATTTACCTAAGCCCAAGCACGCAATTGTCCTAATGGGTCCTTCAGCTCCTGCTGTAAGCCAAATTTTGCAGGGCAGGAGAAACCCCAGGTTTTAGGTTGAGGAAAATGGCACCAATAATCCTCGTTTAAAATGCTAGAACCTGAAGTCCTAACAGTGAGAAGACAATTCTGTAGGTTTTCAGCATTCTCACAGACAGCCATGGGGCACCCTAGATTCTGTTTTGGCCAGCATGCACGCCGTACACACAGAGCTGATGATATTCATCCCATTCCAGACTGGGTGTGTGTTGGTGCCTGTCCGCAGCCTCACCCCATGCTAGTCTCCAGAGTTTCCTTAGTTTCCTTGCATTGGGGCTGTAGATAACATTCATATTTGGAAAGCTTTAAATTTTCGCTGTCAGCTTTGGCTTTGGTCAGGGAGTTTGAGCTGTCTTATAGTCTGACACCATAAGTCTTTGCTGCTGGCAATGAGTGTGTCTGTTGCCAGAGGCGCACTGAACACAGCTGAGCTGTTTTCAGCAGCTGTACATCCTTAAATCTTGCATCCTTTTTCCCTTATGTTCCAGTGTTTGTGTTCCTTTTCAGACCTACCAAGTTCCCTCCCTCCATGCTCCTCTTCCTCCCCTAAATAACCCATTCCTAAACACCTTATGCAATCCCCAATGTTCTCCTGCATCCGATAAGACTCCAACCCCCAGGTAGAACCCCACCCCCAGCCCAAGATGCTGCTCCTCTCGAGCATGTTGAGTGTCTGAGGCTGTCCTGGCGCCCTTTGGTGTTTTTTCCCAGGAAGGCCTGAACAGACTCTTCCCACTATTGCTCCATCAACTGTGATTCCCCTCGTTCATTTGGGCCTCTTTGCCCCCCCCAGAGCTTGGGGTGTGGTTTCCTCGGAGCTGGTATCTCCTGTCATGGCCTGGGGGAGCTGGCGAGATGTTAGTTGTGTTTCCCCAACTAACATCACTCTCTTGTTGATAATAGGTTTTTACTTCTCCTGACAATCAGGCACGATTCAGAGTAAGGGTTGAAGCTTCCCCTGTCTCATGTAAAACTGGCTGGCTGCTTGGATTTAGGGCCTACTAAGCTCTCCCTCGGTAATTCATCATGGTATTTTACACGGTGCTTAATGGGCTTAGTCCTTAGGCCTCCTGATCTGTCTGTGCTGAGCCCGTTTCCATCTGAAAGTCTGAGGTAGTCTGAGGCTCCTCTGCCCTGAGCAGCAGACACAGTGCTCTGAAGAGGAGGTATTGCCCCTTGGACAGGCCTCTCTTCTGCCTGGCTGGAGGCTGGAATGCCTCGTCTCTGATTATTTGGAAGCACTCTTGGAGCATCAGTGCAGCAATGGGGAGGAGTTACCGCGTGCCATCAGTAGCTGTGCAGGCAGTGACAGCACTTCTCTCTGTCCCTCGCCCAGAACCCCTCTGTCTGATGGGCTGTGCCAGAAATTCAGATTGTCCATGGGAAACCCTGGGATTCATGGCAGTTACTGGGTGTGTTGCTGAAGAAACTCAATCCTACTTGTTGGGTTTAAAAGGAACGTCAACTCTCCTGTTCCACCCCCTCCCATGGGCCAGGGACACTTCACTATCACCTGTTGCTCCAAGTCCTTGTCCAGCTTGCCTTGGACCCTCAGGGATCCCGGGTAGCTACAGGTATTCTCTGGCCCCAATTCTAGCCCTCCCTCATGTCATGAAAACTAAGATAATCCCACATCCCACCTAAATTCCCACCTAAACCTGCTCTGCCCTGTAGGCCCTTCCCCCTTGTCCTGTCCCCTCCATGACCATTGTCCCAGTCCGTCGTCCCAGCTCTCGTGGAGTCCTCAGGCCTGAAGGGCTCTAAGGTCCTCTCCAACGTCTTTCCATGTGTCAACCCAACTCTCTCAGCCTGTCTTATATTGTCTCTTTTCTAGGGATAAAAACTGGGAAAAGTTTGATGTTCAACACACCCCATTCCACCTGTGAGATCTATGGCTGGTGCCCTGTGGAAATGCCCCTGCCAGGTATCAAACATGATTACACGCAGATATTGGTAGCTTTGCTTCCTTCCCTCTGTTTACCAGGATCTGACCACACTCGCCAGGGCACCGACTCAGGGCGACCTCTGACATTGACCTTCTGGTCAGTTAACTCAAGGACCTCACCCAGAGCTTTCTTGCACCTGTCCAGGCTATCCAGCCAAATCCTGGTTTGCAGGAGAGACTGCAGAGCTTGGGAAATGGGGCCTTGGCCATCTGCAAGACTTGACTTTGTTGGTGGTTTGTTTTCTAGAAACCCTCATTTCTCGGAGGCGGAGAAATTTCACGTATCTTTCTTATAAAACATACTGTCACTTGACACAAAGTTCACTTTCTTTTTTTCCCCCAAAGTTAGTACAGTACTTCCCCTCTGGGCGAGACCTGCAGCCTGGTTCCTGCTGGCACTGACCTGTTCTGGGGCTGAGGACGAAGAACTCTTGAGCCAGGGACCCCGGCAGTGATGCTGGGGCCGTAGGGAAGCACCGGTGTTAGTGATACCGGTCACTTCACTGTGCAAGGGTGGCAGCTCTAAATTGTGGGACGGGGACATCCGGCGAGGGACTGGTCCTCCGCCCATATAGGCACTTCAGAGAGCTGGATAGGTCAGCATTCCTAATCTCTCATATGGAAGTGAAGCTAATATTTTTTTCTTTTATCCTGCAAAGTGGTTTCCAGAGCAAGTAAGAGCTGCAACTGTGCCCCACAGCCCCAGGCACGCTGACTGTGGCTGCCTTACCATTGTATTGACATGCCATGAACTATCCTTGCTTGTTACCCTAGCAGTTCTAGAACTGGGTGCGATAGAAAACAAAGGATTACAAAGCAGCTGAAGGGAAGGCCGTGGCACATGCTGTAGAGACTAACTACCTGTGAAATTCCTCTGCGCTGGTTTTTCTCCACTCTCTCCTCCACCTGCGACTTAAGCTAAGCATTGATTGTCCCCTACTGAACAGATCACTGGTGGGCCCAATCCAATGCGGGGTCTCTTGTCCAGTCCCATAGCTGGCCTTCCATGACCTCCCACAAACTCCCTGCCTCCCCTCTCTCCTTTCCTCAGGTGCAATCTTTACAAACCACTGACCCCATCTATTTCAAGAGCTTGCACATAGATCCTCCATCAACCCCTCCTGCCCTGTTTTCGTGTCCTGTTACATGGTGGAGGCAGCTGAGAAACTTGAGACCTCGCACTGCTGGGACTTGCTTTTTATTAACTATGGAAGTGGCTCAAATTCCCCAAGGCTGTGAGCTAAGAACAGAGAACGACCTGAAATCTAAGGGAATATGTATCTGGGAAGTCCTGAACAGTTAGCGATTCAACCAATCTGATCCCCTGCTTCTTCCTGGAATAACATGATTTTTGCAGGGGGGACGCTCATAGTTCTTATTGAA
>CM031871.1:14814207-14851904 GCA_018697195.1 Certhia americana
CAGATAGGAGGCGTTGAGTGCCGAGTGAGAGAATGGCGTGTCAGGCGCACGGAAAACCACCTGTGGTATGTCCCGATAGATATTGGATGATTTGTCTCTCTTCATCCAAATCTGTGTGATCCTAGGATAGATGGCTCCTGGACAGGCAAAGGACACAGGCCAACAGCGCATCAGCGGCATGTGGCTCTCACAGTTTAAGAAGAGGAGTGAAAATACAATTCCCTCTTGCTCTACGGCTGGCCGAGGCAGCTGCCCTTGGCAGGAAAGGGTTCAGCTGATCTAAATTTAAGCAATGTTTTGCTGCATAGGCCATTCCAAAAATTACCCGTAAGAAAAAAGTGGTGAAACCAAAACAATGTGTAAGAGTTAACCGAAGCTTGGATCGTTCTGTACTTCTCTGCAACTGTCTGTACTTACCATCTAGGTGATTAAAAACTACATCGTTTGATAATCATTTACCCACAATCCCAAAGCAGAAGCTGCCAGGACAGGGAAATATCATGTTCTTTTGACCTCAGGTGCTAAGGCATCGAACAGAGAGACTTAAAACTCGATATCACCATGACAAAGCACGGGTGGTGCTACACAGTGCAGCCCTGATTGCCTGCTCGTTCTCCAATTTATTGGAGAATGAAAGCCGACACCAAGTAGCAAGGGAAGCTACCACAGCCTCCGATCCTGGAACCCCTCCCAGGCCGCTTTTCAATCCGGAAATCAGACAGGTTCGCTGCAGAGAGTGGTCTCTAGTTTCTAATGGGGCAGGAAAATAATGAGATGTCACCAGGGACAATATGAAAAGAAAACCGTGTCCATGCCTGAAGACAAGCAGCTGAGGAGAGCTGTTGGACTGTCAACGGAAGAGAAGGTGAGGAGGAATGGGTGGTGGCAAAGCAGCTCGGCAGACTTCAAAGCAGAACGTGGACGAACGGAGGTGGTGGTGGGTGCTCTGGTAGCAGCCCCGAAGTGGTGAGGGATTAAGTGGTTTTCTAATGTGAGCTAAAGAAGCCACTTGAAGACATGAAGCAGTTCAAGGCGGAGTTTAGCAAGGTGAGATGTGTGAAGGATGAGGATTGTAAGACACCATCCAGGGGGGGCGGAACATGGATTCTGGCCAGCACATCACAGCATGGGATGTGGCAGGGCAGTGAAAAAAATACAACCCTTCTGAGGGTTATTTCATCAAAGCAGTGCTGGAGCGAGGGATTGGAGCACCAGGCTGCATTGGTGAGACAAGGAGTGGGGAGATCTGTAAATCTGCAGATTACACATGGCTGGGACATGCCAAGGGACAGTTGTAATGGAGAACAGGTGAAGCCTGTGCCAGGGAAGGTGCCAAAAAATGAACCTAAAGGGTTGGAGGATTAGGGATGAGTGATGATGTCACAAGAAACAGTGCACAACTGGAAAGTCACACGGAAAGGACAGGTGTTGAGACCAGAGCAAGAGGCCTTGTGACACCAGTACAGATGAAGGCCCAGGGAGACAGTAACTGGGTGTGAATCACAGGAGTGCCGGTGTGAATGGAGGGATGGCCAATTAATAACAGCTGCTAAGTCCAGGAGCCAAAAGAAAAGAGCAGTAACAAGGCTGAGACCAAGGAACAAATATCCAAATTCAACAGCAAAGGAGAGTCCCCAAACAAGGTGACATGGGTTACCTAAGTACAGATTCCCCTTTCAAAAATATTCAAGCCTTGCTAGGGAAAGCAAACACTGGATAAGCTGAAGATATTTCATTTTTTTTTAAAGGATTAATTATCTTTCCATTAAATATAGAAAAATAATTCTGCTGTCACTATTCACATGCAGAGGAAAAAAGTTTGAAGCCCACTGTGCCTGACACGTACCCACTTCTGCTGCAGCCTTGACTTACACTGTAGTTATTCACAGGTGCTCTGAATCCTGAATTCAATATTTAAGCCCTATTGCCCCAGTATCCTATCTTTGTCAGTGGCCAATTCTAATTTCCTAATTTTTTTATTTTGGTGAAGTAAAAAATTTTAGTAGAATAAAAATAAAAAAGATTGCCTGGTCATGGACTTGTTTGATTATACAAAAGAGACTACAAAATTTAAATTATTTTCTCCCTCCATGGATAATCAGAGACAGGGGAAAATTAACTGGACAGGGACATCAGAGAACTCTTTGACAAACACAAATTAATTTAAAAATGTTATAATAAAAAATGAGTAGGAAAAAGAAAGATGTACCTCTTTTATGGTCCAAACTGCACGTTCTAGATGACTGTGCCGGCGAAGGCAGCTTTTCAGGTGCATGAATGTAAACAAGGTTATAATTTCTTCCTAAAATATTAATTTAAAAATGTTGGGAGATTTCAGGGAACGATACACAAAGGAAAATCTCAGCCTACGGGCAAGAGGGTACTGACCCATTTAGACATTCATATTTCCAACTGCATCCAGGAAGGAGATGATTCTGGTTCTGAGCACTTCAACAGTCGGCTGGAAAATCCTTCTGCTGGCCAACATAATCTCAGGGTGAACCCTGAAGGCTCTGGGAGGTACCTGAATCTCCGCAGGGAGGCTGGAAAGAACCTTTTATGTTATACTTGGATGTTAAAAACTTGGGTTGCTCCACATCCAGAGAAGACATACTTTTCTTAGTGGGAAAACAAATTTTGTTCCCTATCCCTTGGTCAAGGGGGTCGGCGTGCTGATTTAGGCACAGGTGGAGAGTTGAAGCGTCCATGGAGAGGTCCAGGGAGACCCAGAGCCCCTCCAGGTCCTAAAGGGCTCCAGGAGAGCTGGAGAGGGACTGGGGGGAAGGGAAGGCTTCCTACTGCCAGAGGGCAGGGATGATGCGACTCGGGCAGGAATTGTTCCTGGAGGGTGGAGGGCCCTGTATCCTTGGAAGTGTCCAAGGCCAGGCTGGACGGGGGCTTGGGCAGCCTGATGAGACGGGAAGGAGTCTCTGCCCATGGCAGGGGTTGATGGATGGACGTTTAAGGTGCCCTTCCAACCCAAACCATTCGCGATTCTCGTTGCGGAGAGGGCCGCAGGCTGTGGGCAGTGGAGCCTCACCCGGCTGTGGGGCACACCGCGCCATGGCAACGGGGCGGGCGGTGAGGGGCTGACGGGGGCGGGGCCAGGGCCGGCTGTGGGCGGGAGCCAGCGGGGTGTGGGCGGGGCTTGCGGGGGGCGGGACCAGGACCGGGTGTGGGCGGGGCCAGGGCCGGGGTGTGGCGGGGCCAGGGCCGGGGTGTGGGCGGGGGGCCAGGGCCGGGGTGTGGGCACGGGGCCAGGGCCGGGGTGTGGCGGGGCGGGGGCGGGCTGTGGGCGGGGCAGGCTGTGGGCGGCCCAGGGGGGCATGTGGGAGAGGCCGGGCTGTGGCGGGGCAGGGCTGGGGCGGGGCCATGCCGGGCTGTGGCAGGGCCGGGCTGTGGCAGGCGCCAGGGCCGGGCTGGGGCGGTGGCCAGGGCCGGGCTGTGGGCAGGGACAGGGCCGGGCTGTGGGCGGAGGGCCGGGCGTGGGCGGGGGCAGGGCGGGCTGTGGCAGGGCAGGGCCGGGCTGGGCTGTGGGCGGGGCCGGGCTTGGGAGGGCCGGGGCGGTGGGCAGGCCAGGGCCGGCTGTGGGGGGGCCGGGCTCGTGGGCGGGGCGGGCTGTGCGGCTAGGGCGGGCTGTGGGCAGGGACAGGGCCGGGTGGGCGGGGCAGGGAAGGCTGTGGGCAGGGACAGGGCGGGCTGTGGGCGGGGGCCAGGGCGGGCTGTGGGCGGGGCCGGGCTGTGGGCGGGTGCGGCCTGTGGGCGGGACGGGATGTGGGCGGGGGCCGGGATGTGGCCAGGGGCCGGGCGGGGCAGAGGGCAGGGCCGGGCTGTGGCGGGGCGGCAGCGAGCGCGCTGGACACCGGGGCCGCTTTCCTCCCGGTCAGCTATACCAAACCGTCCGCCTTTTCCCGCTGGGCCGGCTTTTCCTGCGTCGTTCCAGCTTTCCCGTCCCCGGGTGCCGCTTATCCCTACTTGTGCGCCTTAGTGCGCTGCCGCCCCCGTGTTTGATCGCCTTTCCCCCCGGTTGCCTGCCATGCCTTGGTGCTTAGACCTTTTTATGTGTCGTTGTTGTTCCCGGTATTCGACTTTTTTTTTTTTTTTTTTTTTTTTTGTTCGGGGTACAGGACTTGCCCAGTTCCTGCTGACGCGGAACCGGCGGGTGGGGCGTGCTGCAAAGCATGAGGCAGATGAGCGCGCTAGCTTGGCTACCTGTGGTTAGGGTCCCTTACCCCCGGTCCCGCTGGGGTAGGGTCCCTGCCCTTGGGCTGCCGGTCTGTGCTGGGGTAGGGACATCCTCCCCAGCTCTCGGGCCCGGCCGGGGGTCCCTCAGAGCACCCCGTCTCTCCGCAGGTGGGTGCTGCTGCTGCGGAAGGGGTACCAGGAGCGCGATGCAGCCCCGCGTGTCGCCGTGGTCACCAAGGTGAAGGGGGCGGCGGCCGCCGAGGCCGCGGGCCGGCGGCTCTGGGACGCTGCGGATCTCACCTGGCCCCCGCAGGTACGGCCGGGCCCCGGGCGGGGGCAGGGAGGTCACACATACGGTCAGTCACCTGGGCCAGGGGATGCCGTGGGTGCCCCTGGCCTCCCAAAGCCCTGTCAAGGCCATTAGTGCCTGTTCGGCCCATGGTGTCACAGGGCATCCCCTTGGACCCGCCCCGGTGTCAGCTCCCCGTTGACAGCACCTTCTTGCTTCCCAGGGAGAAAATGTGCTTTTCCTGGTGACTCATTTCATTGCCACAATCCAGCAAGCCCAAGGCACCTGCCCCGAGGTGAGTGAATGGACCTGACCCAGCCCAGCCTCGCAGCGGTGGGATGAAGCCAGTGGTCCTGCTGCTCAGTGGAATCCAGTGGAAGACCAGATAAAAGGGAAAAATGGATTTATATTCCTGCCAAACCAAATTCCCCTCATTCTCACCACTTCATAGTGGTCCCCGGTACACCTGCACTTGCTCCATCATACCTTCATGAGCCAAGATGTGTATCCACATGCTCTGCCAGGACTGTTTGTGGTGGCTGGGACAGGGGACATGGGGCTTCTCCAGCTCTGAACTCTTTGTGTGGTGGCACTAAATGACCATTCTAAGCTTTCTGCTGCCCTTGAACAAGGCGATGCCTTGACACACACTCCATGGATACCTGTGTCATATTTCCTTGATAACTCCCTGGTGCAGGACTAATGTCTATCCTAGTGTCCTATTTTTAGGAGGAACAGAGCACAAGATCTAGATGGTTTTCCAGCCAGCCAACACTTAATGGTATATGTTCTCTGCAAGAAATCCTCCCTTTAAGGCTGGAGTCAGGACAGCTCCTCTGCTGAGCTCTCCCAGGCTGGACCCAGCTCAGCGGATGGGAGCAAATGTCCTTCAAGCTGAACCACTGCTGGCACTTTGTACCTAAGCCCAAGCACCAATTGTCCTAATGGTCCTTCAGCTCCTGCTGTAGCCAAATGTTGCAGGGGAGGAGAAACACCAGGTTTAGGTTGAGGAAAATGGCACCAATAATCCATCTTTAAAATGCTGTGAACTTCTGAAGTCCTAAAAGGGGAGAAGACAAGTGCTGTAGGGTATTTCAGCATTCTCACAGGCAGCCATGGGCACCTCTAGATGCTGGGTTTGCAGCATGCAAGCCAAGGACACACAGAGCTGAGGATTTCATCCCATTCCAGAGCTGGGGTGTGTGTGGGTGCCTGTCCCAGCCTACACCCCATGCTAGTCTCCAAGAGTTCCTTAGTTCCTGGCATTGGGGCTGTAGATAACATTCATATTTGGAAAGCTTTAAATATTTAGCAGTGTCAGCTTTTGGCTTTGCAGGGAGTTTGAGCTGTCTTAATATTCTTGACAACCAGAGTATTTGCTGCTGGCAAATGAGTGTGTCTGTTGCCAGAGGCAGCACTGAACACGAGCCGAGCTGTTTCAGCAGCTGTACCTGCACTTAAATCTTTGCATCCTTTTATCCCTTTATGTTCCAGTGTTTGTGTTCCTTTTCAGACTACCAAGTTCCCTCCCTCCATGCTTTCTCTTCCTCCCCTAAATAACCCATTCCCTAAACACCTTATGCAATCCCCAGATGTTCTCCTGCATCCTATAATGACTCCAGACCCCCAGGTAGACCCCACCCAGCCCAAAGATGCTGCTCCTCTCAGATCATGTTGGAGGGGCTGAGGCTGTCCTGGCGCTGTCCAAGGAAGGCCTGAACAGACTCCCACTATTGGCTCCATAACTGAGGATTCCCCTCGTTCATTTGGGCCTCTTTGCCCCCCCAGAGCTTGGGGAGGTGGGTTTCTCATGAGCTGGTATCTCCTGTCATGGCCTGGGGTAGCTGGGCGAGATGTTAGTGGTGTTTCCCCAACTATCATCATCTCTCTGTGTTTGAATAAGAGGTTTTTACTGCTCCTGACAATCAGGCAGATTCAGAGTAAGGGTGAAGCTTTCCCTGTCTCATGTAAAACTTGGGTTATGCTGCTGGATTTAGGGTCTACTAAGCTCTCCCTCAGGGAATTCATCATGGTATTTTACAAGGTGCTTAATGGGCTTAGTCATTAGGGCCCTCCTGAATCTGTCTGTGCTGATTCCCGGTTCCATCTGAAAGGTCTGAGGTAGCTCCTGAGGCTTCCTCTGCCACTGAGCAGCAGACACAAGTGCTCTGAAGAGGAGGGATTGCCCCTTGGACATGCCTCTCTTCTGACTGGCTGGAGGCTGGGGAATGCTCGTCTCTGATTATTTGGGAAGCACTTGGAGCAGCAGTGCAGCAATGGGGAGGAGTGACAGCGTGGCCTCAGGTAGCTGTGCAGCGCAGTGACAGCACTTCTCTCTGTCCCTCCCAGAACCCCTCTGTCCTCGATGGGCTGTGCACAGAAGATGCAGATTGTCCCATGGGAAACCCTGTGATTCATGGCAATGGTACTGGGTGTTTTGCTGAAGAAACTAAATCCTAGCATGGTTTGGGTTAAAAAGGAACTTAAAGCTCATCCTGTTCCACCCCCTCCCATGGGCAGGGACACTTTTCACTATCCCGTGTTGCTCCAAGTCCTGTCCAGCTTGGCCTTGGACATTTCCAGGGATCCAGGGGTAGCTACAGGGATTCTCTGGGCACCCAATGCTAGGCCCTCCTCATCCTCATAACTAAGAATATCCCACATCCCACCTAAATATCCCAATATCTCACCTAAACCTGCTCTGCCACTGGGAGGCCATTCCCCCTTGTCCTGTCCCTCCAGACCATTGTCCCAAGTCCCTTCCAGCTCTCTTGGAGTCCCTTCAGGCACTGGAAGGGGCTCTAAGGTCTCTCCAAAGTCTTTTCCAGGTGATCAACCCCAACTCTCTCAGCCTGTCTTATATTGTCTCTTTTCTAGGGATAAAAACTGGGAAATGTTTGATGTTCAACACCACCCATTCCACCTGTGAGATCTATGGCTGGTGCCCTGTGGAGAATGGCACCCTGCCCAGGTAATCAAACATGATGACAGCAGATATTGGGAGCTTTGCTTCCTTCCCTCTGTTACCAGGAGTCTGACCACACTCGCCCAAGGGGCAGCCAGACTCAGGGAGACCTCTGACATTGACCTTCTGGTCAGTTAAACTCAGAGGACCTCACCCAAGAGCATTTCTTGCACCTGTCCATGGTAGCCAAAATCCTGGGTTTGCAGGAGAGACTGCAGAGCTTGGGAAATGGGGCCTTGGCCATTCTGCAAGACTTGACTTTGTTGGTGGTTGTTTTCTAGGAAACCTCTTCTGGCTGAGGCGGAGAATTTCACTCTTTTTATAAAAAATACTGTCAACTTCACCAAATTTAACTTCTCCAAGTAAGTACAGTACTTCCCAGCTGGGCTGAGCATGCAGCCTGGTCCTGCCTTGGCACTGAACCTGTTATGGGGCTGAGGAGCTGAAGAACTCGTGGAGCCAGTGGAACCCAGGGCAGGTGATGCTGGGGCACTTAGGGAAGCACAGGTGTTAAGGTGAATACAGGTCACTTCAGCTGTGCAGGGTGTGCAGCTCTAAGAGTGGTGGGACGGGGACATCTCAGGGAGAGGGACTGGTCCATCTGCCCATATAGAGCACTGCAGAGAGCTGGATGAGGTCAGCCATTCCTAAGCTCTCATTTGGAAGTGAAGCTAATATTTTTTTCTTTTAATCCTTGCAAAGTGGTTTCACAGAAGGCAAGTAAAGAGCTGCACTGGCCCCACAGCCCCAGGCACGCTGACTGTGCTGCCTTACCATGGTAGGAGACATGGCATGAACTATCCTTGCTGTTACTCCTAGCAGTTACTAGAACTGGGTGCTAGGAAGAAACAAAGGAGTACAAAGAAGCTGAAGGGAAGGCCGTGGCACATGCTGTAGAGAATAACTACATGTGAAATTCCTCTGCGCTGGTTTTTCTCCACTCTCTCTCCACCTGAGACTTTAAGCTAAGCATTGATTGTCCCCCTACTGATACAAGAGCACTGGTGGGCCCAATCCAATGAGAGGGTCTCTTTTCCAGTCCCATAGCTGGGCTCCATGACCTCCCACACCCCTGCCTCCCCTCTCTCCTGTCTCAGGTGCAATGCTTTACAAACCACTGACCCCAGCTATTTCAAGAGCTGCACATATGATCCAGTCATCAACCCCTCCTGCCCTGTGTTCCGTGTCCGTGACATGGTGGAGGCAGCTGGAGAGAACTTTGGAGACCTCGCACTGCTGGTACTTGCTTTTTATATAACTATGGAAGGTGGCTCAAAATTCCCCAAGGATGTGAGCAAGAAACAGAGAACTGACCTGAAATGCTAAGGGAATATGTGATCTGGGAATGTCTGAACAGTTAGCGATTCAACCAATCTGATCCCATGCTTCTCCTGGAATAACATGAGTTTTGCAGGGGGGAAGCATCAGAGTTCTTATTGAGTGGAACTGCGACCTGGACCATGCTGCTACCCAGTGCCAGCCACAGTATTCCTTCAGCCTGCAGGACACAACATATAATTTCAGGTGAGGATGCTGGGACAGTGGCCACACAGACCTGTGGGATCAGCACATGGCAGTTGTTTGAGATTTCAGTTCTGATGGATGCTCTGAAAGGAGCAGCAGGGACAGGAAGTTTGCCTCAGTCAGTTCACAAATGACACTGAGTTGGGTGGGAGTGTGGATCAGCTGGAAGGCAGGAAGCCCTTCAGAGGGAACTGGTCAGGCTGGATCCATGGGCTGAGGCCAGTGGTGTGAGGTTCAACAGGGTCAAGTGCCAAGTCCTGCACAGGGGTGAGAACAATGCCATGGAATGATCCAGGTTGGGGACAGAGGGTCTTGAAAGCTGCAGAAAAGGACCTGAAGGAGAACATGAACACAGGTGTTCCCAGGTGAGCAAGAAGGTCAAGGGCACCTGATCTGTGCCAGCCCTGATGTGACAGCACAGGGGACACTGCTGGGGCACCTCCAGTCTTGGCAGATCTGGGGCCCTCATGACAAGAGAGATCTGACGGGGCTGGAGCATGTCCAGGGAAGGGAACAGAGCTGGGGAAGGGGCTCAGCCTGGAGAAAAGGAGGCTCAGGGGGGACCTTATGGCTCTGAACAACTCCCTGACAGGAGGGGGCAGCCGGGGGCTTTGTTTTCTGCTCCCAGGGAACAAGGAGCCTTATTGGAGGGATCAGCCTGAAGTTGCACTAAGGAAGTGTTTAGACTGGATGTTAGAAAAAAATCTTTTCACTGAAAGGTTTGTCCAGCTCCAGTATAGCTGCCCGGGGCAGTGGTGGAGTCCCCACCTCTGGAGATATTTGAAAGCTATGTAGATGTGGCACCTAGGGACATGGGTTAGTGCTGGGTTAATTGGTTTGACTTAATGATCTTAAGAGGCCTTTTCCGATGATTCAGTGATTCCAAGGCAATGGGGAATGGTAATTCAGGGCAGGGCCTGTTAGTACAGGGATGCTGCGGCAGTTCCCACACTTAGTAGTTCCGTTGTGTTTGGAGCTGAGCAGGGCATTACCTGCCTGAGGGCAGGGACCTGTGACTGTCCCCTCCTCAATTGGGCACAGTGAGAGCTGTGTGCTCCCAGTAACCCAGACTGGGTGCTGAGGGGATGCTGATGCCCCGCTGTTGGTGCCAATGAGTCATTGCTGCATGTGTATGTCCAGTTCCCAGCCTGGAGGACACCCAGGAGCCCACAGGCCCAGCAATCTTTTGGCACTGGCACCCCCTTTCCTCCCTGCCTGCATGGAGATGCCTTTCTGAGCCATGCCCAATATTTCCCACAGAACTGCCTCCTACTACTGGGGCTCACAGCGGCAGCTCTACCGGAACCTGCTGAAGCTCTATGGGATCCGCTTTGACCTCTCCGTGCACGGCCAGGTACTGTGAGCTCCTCAGCCCCAGGGCTGACTCCTCACACCACTGCTCCCTCTCTGCCTCTGGGGTTTCTGTTACCATTGCTTCTCTCCAGCTGGATGAGCTCTTCATCTCTTTCCAGAGTTTTCTAAGCAGTGCAGAAGAAAATGGTCTCTCCCATTTCAAGAAAAAGCTTTTGGTAATGCCCTGAGGGAGATTTCCCTCTCTGAAGGTTTGACATGGGGGCTGTGAAGTGTTCAGTAGGCAAGGTGAGGTGGTCTGAGCTTGTGGGTTTCTCACTCTGAGGGTCTTATGGTGGGAGCACCCTGACAAAGATCAACCTGAACTCTACTGAACCTGGACAATTAATCCCTTCTTGATTAAAAGTACTCTCAGGGAGAAAAGGAGTGGCATGATCAAGCTGGACATGTCCGAACAATGTGCACTGAGAGCCCAGAAACCCCCTGTGTCCTGGACTCATTCCCAGCAGTGTGGGCAGGAGGTAAAGAGGGTCTGCTTCTCTGCCCTGCTCAGGTGTAGTGCTGCCTCCAGCTCTGGTGTCTCCAACACTAGAAGGATTTGGAGCTGCTAGGGTGAGCCAATAGGAGAGCCACGGAGATGCTTCAAGGGCTGGAGCCCCTCTGCTCTGGAGCCAGGTTGGGAGAGCTGGGGGTGTTCAGCTGGAGAAGAGAAGGCTCCAGGGAGACCTCTGAGCCCCTTCCAGGGCCTAAAGGGGCTCCAGGAGAGCTGGAGAGGGACTGGGGACAAGGGATGGAGGGACAGGACACAGGGAATGGCTTCCCACTGCCACAGGGCAGGGATGGATGGGTTATTGGAAAGAAATCCTTCCATGTGAGGGTGATGATGCCCAGGCATAAGTTGCCCACAGAAGCTGACTGCCCCATCCCTGGAAGTGTCCAGATCCAGGCCGGACAGGGCTTGGAGCAACCTGGGATAGTGGAAGGTGTCCCTGACCATGGCAGGGGGTGGCATGAGATGAGCTTTAAGGTCTCTTGCAACACAAACTATTCCATGTTTCCATGATTGTTGATGCTACTCTGTGCAGCATCACTCACAAACTCAGTGGTTAGCTTTCCAAAGAGGGAGCATGTGCTGAGAGCACTTCCCACATGGAGAGATGTCCACAGCTGGTCTTCCATGCTCAGCAGTGCTCTTTGCACCTGAAGAAGGTGAAGCACACAGTGCAGGACAGGGTGTACCACTTCTAGGCTGAGAGAGCATGTCCAGGAACTATGGGAGCAGGAGAGAACAGCCAGAAAAGAAACCACCAGACTCATTTGTGAAGGGAGAGACACATCACATCAGGGCTGTGTTTGCTGGGGTGTGGTTCCATGGATGGCAGCTGCAGCAAGAGGGAGGTTCCTGCTGTGCCTGCAGGAGCAGGTGGGTCACAGCAACCTCTGCTGCTTCCATGCACCTCAATCCCTTCTTTAACAGCCAGAGGGGGTTGGAGTCAGCACAACAGCAGTTTCTACAAATGGGCATGGGAAAATATCCCTGGATCCTTCCAGCATCTCCTGACTTTGAACATGCTGCCCCGCAAGGCTCAGCCCACATCCTTCTGACCACTTCTGACCACTCTCCACCCTTTCTCTTACCCTTCCACTGTTTCTCACCAGGCTGGGAAGTTCAGCATTGTTCCTACTGCCGTGAGCTTTGGCACCAGCATCGCCTTCTTTGGTGCCGTGAGTACTCCAGATTCCCTCTTTTCCTTTGATCTGTGGCTTGGGATTTGCCACTTCTCAGTTGTTTCCCTGCCTGCCTGGGCACAAGGCTTCCTTAGTGCCAGCCAGCACAGAGGGGAGATGGTCTGGCAGGGTGCCAGCTCAGGTCTCTCTGTGACCATTAGTAATGATACCACTGGATTGGGATCCTGAGTGCTCAGGGTCACATCTCATGGAGGTCAGGTTTTTGTGTGGATCCTGGGACAGAGCATCACTGGGATGCTACTGGCAGTAGAGAGAAGCTCCTCTCTGCTTCTCCTCTGACTCTGAAGGGATCCAGTGTCCTATCGTTGTGGTGGGGCAGCCCCTTGTAGAGAGAGCTCTTCTGTGGCTCTTCCCTTCCAGCAGAGTAGCAGAGAGGTCCCCCACCTGCCCCTTTTTCCTCCCTGACATGCTCGTCCCAGTCCATATGTTACTGTGAGGGTGCTGAAACAGCCCTCACTGTCCATCCATTGCAGCCTGGGGATCCTGTCTGCCCTCCCGTGCAGCTCCTGGGACTGGGTTGGGTCAGAGAGGAGCCAGTAGAGCTGGCTGGAAGCAGGGCTGGTTCACTGCCCCATCAAATTCCCACAGCTGGCTGCAGGGTTCAGTGGGAGCCAGGATGGAAGGCCAGGAAGTTTCCCCATCTTCAGTGTTTGTCTGTCTCCAGGCAACGATGGTCTGTGACCTGGTTCTGCTCTACCTGGATGCAAAGGCTGACCTTTATTGGAAGGGGAAGTTTGAGGAGGTAAGGATAGGGCAACATGGGAGAGAGGAGGTTTTGAAGTGAATCATTTTAGATTTAATGGTTTTCTGCTCTTTGGTTAAAACTCAGTTCCCGAGATAAGGTTAAAACCTGGTGGAGCAGCTCTTAGTCTCCAACTTTTGGGCTTGGTTGCCTGTCTGAACTGGGAGAGGGATCCAGCTGGTGCCAGGAGTCAGGAAAAGTTGCACTATGACTTTAGCTACAGTCAAAACATCCATCAATGGGGACCTTACCTGGAAACTGACCCCACTCTGTGCTTTTTCACACTCTTCCAAATGGAATCTGTTGGGACTCCGTGTTGAGAGAGGCCAGCTCTTCAGCACACATCCCATTCTGTGGTGCATTGGCAGGTTTATGAGCCAAGCATGATTCCATTGTGGGAATTCACTGCCCTGATGAATCAGGGAGTTACAGGGAGCCCCCTACAGACCAGGACAGCTGGCAGCCCTGCCTCAGGTCATCTCCAGCTTTGGCAAAGTCTTTGGAGCCTCTGAAGACAGATCCCACATCTCCTGGTGAACTGTCCCCAAGCTGCACCGTCCTATGGGGCTGGGGGGACTTTCCTAATGCCTCATCTCAAATCCAGAGTGGAGAGGAGGTCCTGGCCAGTGAATCTAGTTGCATGGAACCAAGCAGAGTAGCTGAGGGCCACCTGGGCTGCCTCCATGCCTGTTGTATACTGATGTCCCTGTTCATATTGCAGGCAAGGCCCCCTAAATGTAAGCCTGAAGAGACAGATGAGGGACATCAGGAATGCTCCACCACAAACACCCTTCCTTCCAGAGCCACCTCCAGGTAGATATGATGAGGACACTGCTGCAGCGCCAGGGGAGGTGGGCCAGTCCTGGCCCAGGTGTGTACTGCTGGAATCAGGGTCTGCTTTTCCTGGAGATGCACTGGCAGCAGTTCTTGGCTCCTGGAGCACAAAGCCATCTCAGGGGCAGCTCCCAGCAGTGACAGCCAGTGCTGGAGCAGAGCTATCTTCAGAGCTGTCCTGGAACCAAAGCATGCTGGGGAGTAGCTGGTCCTGCTTGGCACAAAAGGCTTAAAGCATTTTGCATTTCTCCACATTCCGATGGCCATGGGCCTTGGTTTCCCTTGAAAAACAGGGATGCAATGGAATAAAGGTGTTCTGGAAGTGGGAGGAGGCTCTGCTCTGTCTCTAGCCCTGGAGAGACTGTAAGGTTGGGGAGTGCTGCTCTTGCACCTCACGACACCCTGCATTGCTTCCAGCTGGGGTGGCTTCATGTGGACCACCTGGATTCTCAGAAGGAAGGGTTTAGGAGCCAAGCTTAAGATTCCAGCCCTCAGCTGGTACTTCCTAGGGGTGTGCAATGGCTCCTGCAGCCTGGTTCCTGCCTCCTGCCAGGGCTGATGCTCAGCAAGGACAGGCACAGCCCTGGGGTGAGCTGGAATGTTTCAGAGGTGCTGACCCCTTACTCCCACTTTTCCCAGGCTGGGTTAGCTGGTGCAAGGCAGGGATCAACTGGGCTGTGCCTGGGTGCTGCTCTGGGGGCTCCACAAAGCTCAGAAACAGTGTCTGTGGATTCAAGCACTGTTTAATGCTCCCTGCCAGAACCAGCTGTGTGGGGTGGAGGAGTCCTGCAGCATCACCCCATTTCAGCTGCCTGTCCCCCTGTGCCCCCCATCTCCAGCCGGCCCCTCCCACCCTCCTGGAACTGCCTGAGGTAGAACTGTGCCACCAGCTGCTTAGTCATGGTCCTCAGTGCCAGGAAGGCAGCCACAATCTCAAGGACGAGGAAGGCCAGGAACAAGCTGTGCATGGGCATCTCCAGCGGCAGGTGGATGACCTGGCTGTCCATCAGCAGGAAGAGCAGGAGGGGCAGCTGGATCAGGAAGGAGAGGAGCAGGAACCCAGCCAGCTCGGGCACCTGCAGGATCAGGACATGCTGAGACAGGGCAAGGAGGCAGTGTTGGGTTGGGGGGACCCTCTGTCACCCTGGAACTTCCTGCTTCAGCCTCTGCTGGCCTTGGCAGCCAGGGACCAGGGATGTCCCTGCCACATGGAGCTGTGGTCAGGTGCTATCAAACACCCACCCCGCCCAGTGCTGAAGGGTTACACAGGAGACATACAACAGGAGGGCAAGTGTGTCCCCTTCATTCCCTCTCTCCAGGTCCTGCCTGCATCCACAATTCTCTTCTGGGACAGCTCCAGGTAGAACTCCAGAGGAAGGACAGTGATGGGCACTTGGGTCCTGGGTGAGGGGATATCCAGCTCCCCCAGCTGGGCTGACGCTCACTGAGCACAGGGGGGCTTTGTGCCCAGGGCAGGTGGTGCTTACCTTCTCTTGGAGGTTCCCCAGGTAGCCCAGGTAGAGGCGGGAGCCCTCAGCCAGGGAGAGGATGAGGAAGGCTGTGACCAGCAGGAACTGGTAGTGCCAAGGCAGCAGGTGGTACTGTAATGGGGGCACAGCTTTGTCCAAGTCCTGCTGCCTATGCCCAGTTTCCCTTTCCTTGTGCACCATTCACTGCTCTCCATGCTTAGCTTCTTGTGCCCTCATCTCCATACCGAGTTCTCCATGCTCTGCCAGCTCTTCACCATGCTGGTGCCCAGCTCTGCCTACTCTTCCCCCTCATTTTAACCATTCATGCCTGGAAAGTTCATGATTTCTATCTCTAGCAGACAGAGATGAGCTATCTTTTTTCATGGGGGTCATTTTGGGAATCCATTAATTCCAAAGAGGCTCCTCTGTCCCCTGCCCACTTTGTCCCCCACCCAAACCCGGGGAGACTTGGCAAGAGCGGCTCCCCCATCCCTATGTGCCCCATGGGATGGTACCTTCAGGTGCAGCATAATCCCCTCAGCCAGGCACCAGACTGGGAAGTAGTAGACGTTGAAGTAGAGCATCACCTGGAGGGGCAGGCTAGACAGCACCTTGTGAGCTAGGCAGGACAGGCAGGGATGGGCAGGCTGCTCACTAGCCCCTGAGTCCCAGAGGGTCCCCCCTGCCCAGAGGGACCCCCCTCACAGTTTGTGGAGGGGAGCAACTGACCCTGGGTCCCACAAGCAGCTGATTGCAGCAAATGTTCTTATTTTGCTCCCCTCCTGGGTGGGTGGGTGGGTGGGTTCAATGACCCTTTGGGTGCTGCTGCCTCAGAGGCATCTAGGTGCTTTACATGGACAGCCTCTGTTCCCAAACCCCCTCCGCAGAGCCCTTCTCCCCATACCTGGCTGGTAGGTGTGGGCAGTTCCGCTATCCCACGTCTTGTTGTTGATGAAGAGGGAGCCACTGAAGGCCACCAAGCCCCAGCGCAGGCTGGGGGGCAGCGGGGTGGGTGCAGCCATGGACAGCAGCTGAGCCCTGCTTACCCCAGCCCGGCTCAGCTGGGATTAGCCAGGAGGGAATCAATGAGATGACAGGCCAGGCTAATGCGCAAGGGCTGCACGGCCATTGGCTCCCTGGGGACAGGGTTGCTGAGCTGGAAGGGGGATCTGAGGAAGGAGAATTCCCACCTTGGAATCACAAGGTGGAGTTGCAAGGAAATTGCAAGTCACAGAGCATCTTCCCTCCGCAGCATCTTTAGGGGGTGATGGCAGGTTGTACCTGTCACCATGACTTGCAGCAACTCCACCTTCTCCCAGCCAGGCTCTACCAACACAAATATTGCTCCAACACCCCTGACAGATGAGGATGCCTCATGAGAGGATGGTACTCTTCACCTGAAATGCTTCTTCAAGGCCTCCAGGTTCATGGAGTATTTTACCCATCAGTGAGTTCCTCAAGTCCCATCCAGGCTCAGGGGTGCTGGGGAGGGCAGTGGGGGATGATGTGTTAAAGGGTGTTTGAGCCAGAGGTGAATGGCAGGGAAAGGTTCTTCAGGAACTTCAAGTTTAAAATCACAGAATTATTAAGGTGGGAAAAGGCCTTTAAGATCATCAGGTCAAATCACTTGCCCAGCACTGCCAAGGCCACCACTAAACATGTCCCCGAGTGCTTCATCTACACATTTTTTGAATGCTTCCAGGGATGGGGACTCCACCACTGCCCTGGGCAGCCTGTGTAAGAGCTGGACAAACCTTTCCATGAAGAAATATTCCCTAATATCCACCCTGACCCTCCCCTGGCCCAGCCTGAGGCTGTTCCCTTTCCTCCTGTCCCTGTTCCCTGGGAGCAGAGCCTGACCCCTCCCTGGCTGTCCCCTCCTGTCAGGGAGTTGTGCAGAGCCACAAGGTCCCCTCTGAGCCTTCTTTCCTCCAGGCTGAGCCCCTTTCCCAGCACTGTTGTCTTCTCTGAACACACTCTGTAAATGTCAGTCAGTTCTACCCAACAGATCTGATCTACCCATGATTCTACCCATGATCTTCAGCCTCCAACTCACCCCATAAGGTACATCAGAGAAGCTGTCTCAAATAGCAGAAGCAAGTGCTATAAATGGGGTCCTTAAGGGCCAGGAACTGCCAAGAAACACAAGAAACCAAAGAAAGCTAAAATGAAATTGTAGAGCTCACTGCCATATGCTGCCAAAAACAAACCAGCTGGGGCTGAAAGTATGGTTAGACCAACACCTGACTGGCTGAAGTTGTAGGACCACAGAATAGTTAGGGTTGGAAGAGACCTCAAAGCTCTTCTCACCCCACCCCTTGCCATGGGCAAGGACACCTTCCACTATACCAGGTTGCTCCAAGCCCCGTTCATCCTGGCCTTGGACACTGCCAGGGATCCAGGGGCAAGCACACCCTAGCCTAGGCACCCTGTGCCAGGGCCTCCCCACTGTCACAGGGAAGAATTTCTTCACCATATCCCATCTTCCCAATAACCCTACCTGCCCTTGTCCTGTCCCTCCAGGCCCTTGTCCCCAGTCCCTCTCCAGCTCTCTTGGAGCCCCTTTAGGCCCTGGAAGGGGCTCAGAGGTCTCTCTAGGGCCTTTTGTTCTCCAGGTGAACATCCCCAGCTCTCCCAGCCTGGCTCCAGAGTAGAGGGGCACCAGCCCTTGGAGCATCTCTGTGACCTCCTCTGGACTTGCTCCAGCAGCTCCAGATCCCTCCTGTGCTGGGACCCTAGAGCTGGATGCAGTTCTCCAGGTGAGGTCTCACCTGCATGGGGGAGAGGCAATGTCCCAGCTGTCCCCCAGGTCCTGTCAGCACACAGGTGAGACATGGGCAGGGTGACAGGCACAGCCCGGAATCTGAGGAGCAGAAGCTGGTGGAGAGCTCAGGATCTGGGAGCATCAAGTCTGCATGGACAGGCAAGGTGAAGCAACCAATGATACCTGGGCGGTCTGGTGAAGGTAACTGAGATGGGGCAGTGCAGCTGGGGGTCACTGCATGTGCCCCAGCTGAGGTCTCATTCCTCATGGGAAAAGGCAGTTTCTTAAGAAGAGAAGGAAACTTTCTGTCCTGACATGAGAGGTTGCAAAATGTGCCTGGAAAGGTGGCAGAGAACACAATCCAGCCTTGCCCAGTTCCAGGACAGACTCAGCACCGGGAAGCATTTGCCAAGGCACTGGATGAGGGGTCCCAGGTTCAAAACCACCCCACACCTGGGCAGAGGAACAATACCCATCTGAGCCAGCAGCCTTGCCTGGCACATGTCCCAGGGAAAGCTACAGCGGTGACTGGGATTTCTCGTGTGATATTGATATGGTAATATTACCAGTCCTGGTTGAAACAACTCCTTTGTAAAAAGCAGGGAATGGGACTTGTTACTACCACTGCAGCTGTAGACTAGGGCAGATGGTCCTTCCTCAGCCCCTGAATGATCTTTAGCCCTGTGAACATGGGGGTGATGCCCATTTTATGTATCTCATGTCCAAGATGGATGAGGCCTCATCAGAGACAAAGGAGGTCAAAAAGCATCTTCCTGAAACACATAGCACTCCAACAGTATGTCCCCAGTGTAGCGAAGTTGTGCTGGGGTAGCTGCCAGTATGGAGAATATGACAGAGAGCTTGGGGAAAACACACAGTTCCAGGGAATGCCACCCTGTGGTGCCCCAGAGTCCCCTGGAACTCCAGCTGTGTCCCCCCGGGAGCTGCCAAAGCCCAGTCAAACTATCCCACCAACAGGACACAGGATGCAAAGTCACATCTTTGTGGGTAGTGAACAGAGCTGAGGCAGCACCTGGGCAGCTGCCTCCACCTGGGCAGTGCCCACAGCCTTAGGCCACTCTGGAAGAGCTCTGCCTGGGGCACTGAGAGCTGAGCAGCCCCAGCCACCCCTGCCCTCAGAGGAGGATCTGGGGACAGGAACACTGACATTTGTCTTTTGGAACCTGAGATGAGACTTGCAAGTTCCCATTGCTTTGTGTTTCCAGCAGACATGCAATGGTCCCTGTACATCAATGTGTGCTGGAGTGTGCACATCCTGCTACCATTCCTCCTGGTCACTCCATCTGGGAAAAGCTTTGCAGTGAAACCAGGAGACACCAACCAGAGATATGATAGACACTGGTGCATCCAGTCGAGATGGATGCACCCAGCTGAGACCTAAAAGACTGGAAATACAGATGAGCTGGACACATGTGGGAAGTCTCCAGAGAAGAGGTACTTGAACAACCTGGCAAGATGCAGGGGTGACCCAAGGTCTTGGAAGGAATCAGAAATGACCCAGACCCCAAGAATAGTATTGCTTTAATTCATAGGGGGTGAATCAAATTAAAAATATAAATCCTCTTGTTTGGGACTCAGGATAAAACACTTACTGCTGGGGAAGGAGTCACCCTCAGAACAAAGCACTAGAGTCTCTCCAAGGGGGACCCTCAACCCCCCCCTCTGCTGGGCTGGTGGACACTGAGCTGCGGCTGGCCAGATCCACTCCTGAGCTGGAGAAACGGGTCTTCTTCAGCATGGGGCAGGAAATAGGACATCAAAGCACTGGCATGGTGGTCTGGGAAATGCAGCCTTGTCACTACGCCAGACTAGTGTCAGAGAATGGACAGCCAGAAATGCTCCCCCAGCTACTTTTCCTCAAATAACAGCAACAGCACTGATCCCATGATAGCTTTAAGGAGAGCTTTCCTAAGGCTGGCTAGAAGGGTGACCACCCAGCCCAGGGCTGCAGCTGAGCCATCACAGCTCTCAGGCATCCCTGCTATGCATCCCAGGAACAGGCCAAGAGCTGCCAGTGCCCCTTCCCAAACCGAGCCCTGGGAGACAGGGAACGCACCCCAGCCCCTCGGCTGCTGCAGGACAGGAGATGCTGGGATGGGGTTTGATGAGCTCCAGAGCTCTCAGCATGGACAGGGACTCACCTCTTCTGCTGGCACTGCACAGGACCAGCCTGGGCAACACAAGCACCAGTTACACAGAGATTATTCAGTATAACCCCATCTCCTGGCCTGCCCAGATGCCCCCTGGGGTGGGCACAGGGAGAGCTGTGGCAAACACTGCAGCAATGCAGGAAGGGAGCGGATGTCAGGCTCTGCAGGGATGCACATTGGAGCTCTGCTGGGATTGAAGAGAATTTGGAAAGGAGTATCATGCATGAAAGCACAGGAGCAGCCAAAGGCACTCGTGCTGCTTATGGGGGTGAGGGACGTGCGTGGGGCAGACCCTGCCTGAGGACCCTCATCCCAATGCCAGCATCCAGAGCCATATGGCACCCATGCCCATTGCCAGTGCCAAACCACATGCTCTCTGTGGGCTGCTTTTTGGGCATTCCACAGCAATTGCAACAGCAGAGCCCCAGTCCAGCAGGCACAGGGGCAGAAGAGCTGTGTGAGATCCTCCTGGGAAGGTCAGTGCACAATGCCAGGTTCATCCAGGTCTCAAAGGGAAATGACTGAGCCATAGGGTTTCCACCGGGCCGTGGAGCTGCTGTCCCATGTTCCCACAGTGAGTGCAGCATCAGGAGGGCTCAGCCATCAGCGGTGTTAGGAGCCTTTCCCTGTCAGCCAGGACATGTCTCCAGTTCTAAAAGAGAGAAAAACCACAGCACTGTGAGGGGTTTCTCAGCGTGCGCAGGCAAATGCTCTTAGTGTGCCTTGGCACTAGTCCAGTACTTGGTGTCCATCCCAGCACCCTGCTCTCTCTTCTGCCCTTACTCACCTGTCACTAAACTGTCAAAAATATCACCTGCAGATCCTCAATTCTGTGTAAAACTGAGCTGAAACATTTTATAAATTTATACTTAAAAGCAGCCCTTTCAGCTGAAAATCCATGGAAAGCCACCAAAACCCCAGCCAAGCAAGGTCACAACCAACAGGATCTGTGCCTGATGTGGCTCCTGGCAGCCCCAGCCCTACCACCCAGCATTACCCACCATGTGAGGGGGATGCAAAACAAGGACACCCCTCATGTAACCAGTGTCCCCACATGGGAATTAGGGACATGGCCCAGTCAGGGGGCCAGCTTGCTCTCCTGCCAGCCCCTCAGATCCAGCACACTCAGGACCCCAAACCAAACGTACTTGCCATGACGGACAAACAGCCTAAAGTTGTGAAAGCAGCAGGAGACAAAGAGAAAAAAGACATTCAGGTTTAATCTGGCTTCCTCCAGCCCCTGAGCCCCACCACAGTGCCAGCAGTTCCTCCCCACTCCTGGGATGCCCACAAGATACCACCTCCCTCCCAGCTGCAAAGTGGGACACCAGCAATCATTTCCCGATGTACTGGTGTGATGGCACAAGAAATTATTCTCTTTGAGGGTGGTGACACCCTGGCACAGGCTGCCCAGAAAATCTTTGGCTGCCTCATCCCTGGAAGTGTCCAAGACCAGGTTGGATGGCACAGCCTAGGACAGTGGGGGGAAGGGGGTAGAACTGGATGGGCTTTAAGGTCCCTTCCAACCCAAACTATTCTGTAATTTTCTGTCTCAGCTGGGGGGGGGGGGGGGGGGGGGGGCAGGGGGTTGGGAGTGCTCCTCTCCCTGAGTTTTTGAAAAGATCTGGTCTTATTCCAGATGTGGGAACACTTCTGGGACAGGGACCCACATTCCCTCAGCAGCTCTGATTCCCACTCTAAAGGGTTCTTCCCAGCTGTTACCATTTCCCTGGCATTTGCCTTCCAGCACCCATCCTCAGCACAAAGCTATGGTCTTTCCTCTGCACAGTCTTAAAGTGAAGGGAGAAAACTGCCTTTTGCCTATGAGCTCAACTCCAAGGAACCAGAGGCTGAGACACCACAAGCTGACATTCTGGCACCACCAGCTCTCTGGGCTGGGTTGTGCATATGGGGTTATGCACAGGCTACACACCCAGTCCCTCTCTGCAGTTCTTGACTGACTGGGTGCCCAGGTGCACCCTAGCATCAGGCATTGCTTCCTTGAAGATGTGCCAGTGCCCGAAGGCAGGAAGTACCCCCATCCCATCCTGTCTGTGCAAGGATTGGGCCCTCATGTTTAAAACAAACCCCATGTGTGGGGGATGCCAGACTTGGAGGCAGCTGGGAGGCAGCACAGGGGGGATGGAAGAAGCAGAACATGAAGGGAGATGCAAGAAGAGTATGGAGAGGGATCAGTGGGAAAGCTCTGCCCAGCACCCCACGGCTATGCTTAGCTGCTGCCCTGGCATTGCCATTTCCCACTGCCTGTCTACTTACTCCACATCACGCTTCCGGATAGTCCTGCCAGCAGCCAGGACCTCGGCCACCTTGGAGACGATCGGGTCATAGTTCATGCTGGCCACAGCCACCACCTCGTCACTCCTAGGGCCGGGCAGAGCAGAGCAGAGCAGTTAGGGCAGCCTGGATGGCCACAGCTCTACCACCCAAAACCCACCATGACAGAGAGAAGAAGGAGGCAAAGAGGAACACCCGCTCCAGAGCCAGGCCTGATTGCAAGGTATGAGCACCACAGGGACTGTGCTAGTGACTGGAACAAGAATCAGGAGAGGGTACAGAGTGGAACAGCTGCGGACCCCACTGGTCCCACTGACGTTCACAATGATGTGTGAGCATCATTAGGGTGCCTGGGTTATGGAGACAGCTGTGGCACCCTGGAATCTGTGGGAAAACACTACCAAAGGTAGATCTGATGGTGGATAAAACCCTGGACACCACAAAGGATGCCCAGCTGTGATCCCTGCACTGCTGCCCTATGCTGAGGGAGTGGAGAGGCAGATGGTTCCCAGTGGAACACTCATTTGGGATGCTCCACATCCCCTTCCTGATCACTACCTCCAAACGGGCAGAGTGCCCCACTCTGAGCTGCTCCACAGGCACTGGGACAGCTGTGGGTGTCCAAACCCTGGGTCCCACAGCCCCAGCAAGGAAGTACACATGTATATGGGATATCCAGCTTGGCTGACTGTTCCCCTAGCAGGATCCCAATGCAGCCTCAAAGGTTGAGTGGAAAACAAATGAAGTGAAAGGAAGAGGATGTAAAACTGCTGTAGGAGGTTTGGCTAAGGTCACGGACAAACGAGAAGGGTGCTTCTCATTTGAGGTTTACCAAGGTCGATCCAAGCGTAAACCCTCAAAGCCTGATTCATGAAGAGATAACTGAATGCACAGTGTGAGATCAGGGAAGATATGTGGGTAAGATTTTAAACTCTGGTGATATTGTTGAATAAACTGAAGAGTAGAAACACCCACTAAACCAAGATCTGCTCTTAAATCCACTGCCAATGAGCTCTGAGATCAACAGAGCAGAGAGCAGCTGGGAGCGGGGAGGGATGTGTGCCTAATTCACAGGACAAGGAAAGCAAAAAACATGTTTCAGACACTTCAGCCCTGTGCAGCCATGGAAGTTAAAGCCATCTCTTACATGGGGCAGCTCCATCACAGACTGTTTCAAAGAACTCCCATTCACTAAAAAAGTTCATGGTAAATAATGGAGAGCAGTTTCCTGAGCAGAGCCAGCTTCCAGCTGGGAAACACAAAGTGGTTGAAGAGACTTATCCATCAAAACCAGGGGGAGATGTGCTGTTCCAAGCAATGAAAACCAAGATGTGCAAAGGAACTAGAAGATATACTCTCACCAGCTGCCCACTGGCTCAGCCTCATACCCAGACAGTGCCCAAAGGGGCCAGCCAGGAAGGCAGCCCAAACATTTTTGTCAGCAGGACAAGGGGCTGTTGCTCCTTTTGCAAAATAACTCATGGGGTGCTGGTGAGCTGGAGCATCCTGCATCAGCAATGGCTTTTGAATACTTTGTCAGACAGATGGAGAAGCCAGGAGGAATCCCTCTTTTCCAAAAGGCCTGCAAAAGCAACAAGAATTCCCATCCTGAAGCTGGGATTTGGAGCAATCAGAAGTCTTTGGTGAAGACTGAGGGAAGAGGGAAGCACAGTGGATGTATCTTCCCTTTGTTTGCAGGCTTTAACATAACGGAGTTGGGGAACTGTGAAGACAGCCACAGCAATTCCCTGGTCTCCAAGACCTTAGGGGCAGGAGGACATCAGTCTGTTGTGAAGGCGGTGTCCCATGGGGATATCTACAGAGTGCTGTCTCCTACACCTCCCAGCACAGGGCCTTTTATTGACCTCTACATAGCTCTCATAAAACAGCTTTCCTCTTCAAACTCTGGGGCAAAAGAAGTCTTATTGTGAGAGCCAATGCTGAGGACAGGCTGTACGAGTGGGAACCACCAGTGGTTCCTGCAACAACTGAGGACCAAGAGAAGAGTCCAAACCACAGGGTGGGCACAGCAGAAGGAAGCAGGAGAAAATGGTCAGCTTGACACTGTCTTCAGTCCAAAAGCATTAGCACCAATTAGAACCACCACCAAAAAAGAAAAACAAAGAAATGCTCCAGTGGCCTCTCACAGACAGGGAGCCAAGCAGCAGGGGACACACTGGCTGACCACTGCCAGCCAGTGCTTCCCAGTACCTCCAGCTCTCAGCATGGAATGCCATCCTGGTACCAATACGCCACTTCTGGGAGACCCTCCCGGGTGGCAGAACAACACAGTGCTCAGCAAGGACCCCCAGTGCTGCCCACCAAGCCCAGGTTCCTTGGCAGCCCCTGTCCCTTGCAGCCACCATGGCACAGGGAGCATGGGCCCTGGCATGTAGCAGGGATTATGCACCTTGCTCAGGGCATCCCCTTTGAATGGCCTCCTCAAATGTTTAATTAAAGCAACCTGACATTTTCTTTCTAATTAGGGTTGGAGTAAAGAGATAAAAGGCTCTTATATGGAAAGGCTGAAGGAGGGGAACATCCCCACACCAGCTCTCCCCAGCACAGGTGGTGACTTGACACAAACCCACCCCTTTAAGCAATTTTGACCAAGGTTCCAGCATGCTCTGAGCTGTATCCAGTGTGCAAAGGTCCCTGAGTGCCAGTTGGAGCCTAATCCTTGCAGCAGGTGTTTACCCAAGGTGTGCAGGTACCAGGAGGAGGAGGGTGAGCACTAGGGATCCCTGAGGTCATGCCATGAGCCCCATACCTCTTCAAGCCAAATGCACACATCCAACTGCCAGGCTCCATTCTGGAGCAACATGGGCAAGTGGGCCACCCTCAGGGAGGGAGAGGGCATGGGGTACATTGGAGATGGGACAGAGGGGCAGAGATGATGCCTGCAGAGCCAGAGCTGGCTCCTGTCCTGAGCTCCCTGCTGTTCCCTGCCTGGATGCTGCTGCCAAGTGGTTTGGCAGCTGAGCTGGGCAGCCCTTTACTTCCCTGGTTTCCCTCTTCTTATCCTTAATATCAGAAAGCACTTGGAGAAACCCCTCTGGTTCCAGCATGAGGATGTTGTGTGGCCACTGGTTTCAGTCTGGGATGGGCAAAGGTAACAAAAGAATAAACAGCAGCAAATTATTCTTGGTGCACTGACTTTCCAGTCTAAAGAGCCAGCATGGCTCCAGAATAACTGAGGCAACACATTCCAGCTGCCAAGGTGTCTAGAGAATGCATTCCCAGGTAGCCTCCCAACCTGTGGGAGAGCCAGTTTTCACTACAGATGTAACAAAGTTCCTGAGTTCCTTCAAACCTTCACCACTTGTAATAGACAGAAGAGTTTTTTGAGCTCAATTTGTCAAACCAGAAGCAGAAACAGTGATGCTTGAGCACTCTGTCCGGCACTGGTCACAAATCATTAACATGGTGGTGATGATGATGATGATGAGGAAGGAAATATTTGATAGGAATTGCCAGTAGAAGCCATAATCTGCTCACAGAGATTATAAGGACAAAAGGCAGAAACACCAGGTCCAAAGACCAGTTTAACTTATTGTACAATCATAACATCATTTCTCCAGGGCCTTGCATGTGTCCCACAAGCTCAGTGTGCAGAGGTGATCAAAACCAACAGAAGCTCTGGCAGTACTGTTTTCCAGCCTAGCAGGGTAATCTCAGATGAATGCCTGCGTAGGAACATGGAGAAAAGAAACACTTACTTGGTATAAAATGCCACAAACTTCAGTTCATCTAAATCTCCCTGAATGACAACATCATCAAATCCTTCCCCGTGGCCTGGAAAGAAAAGAAGAAGTGGATTCAGCAGCAATTCCTCCAGATCCAGCTCTATGACAGGGTGTTCATTCCAGCACTATATGGAGAATGTCTTGCAGTAAGCAAGAGACCAACACCAGGAGATGCAGGTAATCATGGGTTGCAGTGCAAAACGTAACCAAAATTCTGTATTCTATCACCATCTGTTGAAACTAAGGGGGGGGGGGGGGGGGGGGTAATTTTCTCTCAATGACCAACTGTCAAGAAACCTGCTGGGGCGGTTTTCTTATCTCTTCACATCCCAGCCTCCCTCCAGGGAGAGATCTTCTGCTCATGGGCCACTGACTCTCACTGATAGAATTCCATCATCCCATTGGGAAATGCTCCAACCAGGGGGAGGAGCCAAGTGTTCCTACCTGGATAAAAATCTGGGAGTTGGAACAACAAGCAGCCTTTTCCACTGGATTCCCAGAGGAAGACCAGGCCCATTTATCCCCACTGGACCTTCAGTGAAAAACTCCACTCTTTCTCCAGGAGCATCACTTCAACAGAGCCACATCTGCCACTGGGACTGCAGCCACCATTGAATGGCACTGTGTCAACACACTGCCACCAACACCCTGACCCACAGGGTGTCAGGTTGTATCCTGACTCTGTCAGTGAGTTTTGTTTGGTTCTTTCTTTCTGTAATGCTGCATGTGTTGTGGTTTTGTTGTTTATTTTAGTTCCCCTAGTAAAGAACTGTTATTCCTATTCCTGTATCTTTGCCTGAGAGCCCCTTAATTTCAGTTATAATAATTCAGAGGGAGGGGGTTTAAATTCTCCATTCCAAGGGAGGCTCCTTCCTTCCTTAGCAGACACCTGTTGTTCAAACCATGACAAGGTACCAAAAACCACAGAATCACAGGAGTGTTTTGGGCTGGAAGAGGCCTTGAAAAACATCATATTCCTACCCTCTACCATGGGCAGGGACATCTTCCACTGTCCCAGGTTGCTCCAAACTCTGTCCAACTTAAACACTTAAACACTTCCTGGGATGGGGCAGCCACAGCTTCTCTGGGCAACCTGTACCAGAGCCTCATCACCCTCACAGGGAAGAATTTCTTCTCAATATCTAATTTAAGTCAATCCTCAATCCTGTTTAGAGAAGTGCACTTCATGGCAGGTGGGTTTCAGAGGAGACACTGAACCCCCTCGGAAGCCAGGCAGGGAAGAAGTCCTGTGGCAGAGGTCAGTGGGATGGGTTCACAGTGAAGGAGGCAACCCTGCCTTCCCTATCCCAGGACACCTCCACCAGCACAAACTCTCAGCAGCCCCAGGGAGCCCCTTACCGGCATATCGGATGCTCTTCCCAAACATAGCTGTCCACAGGTATGGGACAGTGCTGATCTCTGTGCCATGGGCCAGCATGTTCAGCGCGGCGATGCGGCCTGCAAGAGAGCACAGGGATGGGGGAATTGCCACTCCAGGGCAAGCTCCATGCCCTGCCCTCAGGTCACAGGATCAATACCAGCAGTCACAGAGTACAAGGAAACCAAGAACAGCCGCTGAGAAAACCCACACAACAACAAAGACAAAGCAGGAAGCACAGGAGGATGGGCTCAGCCTCCTTCCCATGGTGCAGCTCCTACTTGTCACCTCCACTGTCATGAGCCATGGACCCATGAGACTCTTCCCCCCCCAACTTGTGCAACAGTGACAGGGTTGAGAGTGTGCTGAGCTCCTACCCAGATGGGGATATGATGGACAAACCCTTGTACAGCCTGGAGACTGTAGGGGTACAGTCCCTGCTGCAGAAGCATATCTGGACATGGGGGAGGTATCCATTTGGAGCTGCATTTGGAGCTGTGGTTCCAAAACCTCTCACCCAAGGCAAAGGAAACCTCCCTGTGGGACTGTGGCCATGAGGGCAGCCCATCACAACAGGGGTTTCAGGCTGAGGAGAGGCAAGAAGTGTCAGAGCTCTGCTGAACACTCCCAGGCCAGCTTGGCAGTGTGGGAAGCCCAGCTGGGAACCTAAGCCCAGGCTGGCATTAGGATGTGAGCTCCTAAGTGTCTCGGGGCAAGAAGTAGAGCAGGCTCCTGCAGTAGTGCCAGGGAGCAAAGGGAATATGAGAAAGCCTGTCCCTGGGCTCCTCTGTGCTGGTGATGAGGCATTGTTAGGCAAAGCTTGGCAAGAATGCTGACAGATGAAGGCACAACAGGCACTATAAGAAACACATGCTTCAAAATGTTCAGTACAACCACCCAGACTCTCTGTTGGCAGTTGTCTTGTTCTTGCCCTGGAGGGTTTGGAAATTTTCTGAGAATCTGGAAAAGGCTCTTTTCTGCAAAGTACCTACCATGCATGTGGGCCATCTGCCAGTGGGGGACATTCACCTTCTTGTTATTCCTCAAGGCCAATGGAAATGTGACAGCATCTCCAGCAGCAAAGACCCCTGGGATGTTGGTCTGCATCATCTGCAGAGGGGAACAGAGGTCGACATTAGTGAGGTTTGCACCCTACATGAACAGAAACTCCAGAGCTGGAGTGGTCCAGAGCTGCCACGGTCCATCAGAACACAGGAGAAACCTCTGCTTGGCTGTGGGACCCCCAGGGGAAATTTAATTCAGCCTTCTTCACTTTCAAATGAGAACACATATGCAGGGACCTACAGTATCCCTTGGCCAGTGGGTTATCCAGTAAAAAGACACATGGACTGGTGTCCTGGAATCCTTCTCAGAAATCTGGGGTTTGATGGTGTTTGCAGATAGAGCCCAGCCTATTGCAGGGATGAGCAATGCATAGCACTGAGCCCCACCCTCCTGACATGCTCCTTTGCCCAAGGCACCAATACCCACCAGCTCTAACACTGCTCCCATCGCAGTCACTGGTGGTGGGAAGAAAGGATGAGATCCTTTAGGATCCTTTAAAAGATGGATCTATCTCATTTTTTTCCTCTCTAAATATCTATACCACTCCAGGACAGCTCAGAACCAGACCCAAGCCAGAGCATCCAGGTCTGGGGTTTGCACACCCCCACTTGCACAGGGGGGTCTCAGGCACTCCTGGTGATGATCCCAGAATCTGAGCATCTCAAAGAACATCCTGAGATGAAAGGCCACAAGGGTCATCAAGTTCAATTCCTGGCCCTGTACAGGCCAACCCAAAGAATTAAAAAATTCCAATTTTGCCAATCTTGGCAGATCAAAGGCCACAAAAAGCCCCTGCAGCAGCAGTTTGGAGCCCCAGGGAAGCTCATCCATCAGAAGAGCTGACCCAGCTCCTCCTGCTCTCCCTTCTACAGGGGCTGCCCCTGGGCTCACCTTGTTGACCACGATGAAGCCCTTGGAGTCGATGTTGATGCCACTTTGCTTGAGGAAGCCAGTGGCCGGGACTGCACCTGGGGAGGGAAGCCAAAGGTTGCTGGTGCAGTGTCCAGTATTCCACAGCCCTGGGGGCTGATTCTGAGGCCTTTACTCCTGCCAGAACAGTGGGACTGCCCCTCTGGACAGGCAGCAGCTGCTCTGGGGAGTGTGGAGCAGGGTCAGGTACCCCACTGTATCAGTCTCTGGGCCCCCAGGGTCCCTGTCCTGCCCAAGCCTTCAGTGTAACCTGCCCACTGCCCTTTTCTAGTACTTGGAGATAATTTTCTATTTAATTCTCTTTTATAGATTTTTTTTAAAAATTGTATTTAAAAGGGAACCTTCAAATTTCCATCCAGGGCTCCTCAGCTTCCCTCCAGCTATACATTTCCTTCACAGTCCTTCTCCTTTTGTCATCTTTTTTTTTCTTTACCTCCAGCCTTTTTACAAATCAGAGTAGTCAATAAAAACAAGAAAACCAGAATTAAATTAATTCTGTGATTCTTCCAGTCCACAGCATTTTGAAGAGGGAAGGAAAGGGAATTTTTTGCCCCAAAGTGTAAAGGAGAAAAATACATTCTCTGGGGTATTTTCTTTTATTTTATAGTATGGGATAAATTTTTGATTGCAATTAAAAAGAAAAAAAAAACCACATTAAAAATTCAGCTTGGGGAAGCTTTAATAAAAACAACTTTTTTATGAAGGATGAAACTGCTTAAAATACTTTCTTTTCTGGAAAAAAAGAAATATTACTTCCAAAATATATTTGCAGTTGCATTTTGTGGTGGGGGCTATTGAAATGCCATTTTTAGAAATGCAGACTCATGTGTGGCAGTCCAGTAGGGCTGGCAGAACAATGCCACTACCCCTGGCCACCCAGCCCCAAGGACCTCCTGCTGCTACTTCCCCTTCAACTTCTCTGCCCTCCCTCCTTGGTTCTGCACTCACAAAACCCTTACCAACACCCACGACACAGACGTCAGCACGCAGGACCTTCCCACTCTTCAGCACAACCTCCTTCAGCTGCAGGAGACACAGGGGGTGGGGGGGCATATCAGAGTTATTTTAGGGACAAAAGCCCTCCGTAGCAGCAGGAAGCCATGATGGCAGTTCGTCTCCTTTGTGAAATGCAAATTGACCATAATTCCTTACAAAAGCAGCAGGAGGTGCATGGGAGCAATGAAGCTACTCCACTCACCACACTGGCATATATTTGCTCCTGGGGGCCAAATCCAGGAACATGAATTTCAGGGGATAGGAAAGAGGGGAGAGCAAAACCCCACGAGGAAAAGAAATGGTAGCTCTGGGGGATGCCACAGCAGTTCCCCCAGGGAGCCACTGCCCACCACCTACCTTTCCTTCCTGCTCCCGCAACTCCGACACCTCTGTCTGCATGTAGAACTTGACCCTGTTGTTCTCGAACATCTGGAGGGGGGACAAGGGGCAGAGCAGGGGATATCAGGACCCTGAACCAATCTGGTCATGATGTCCTGCTGCCTCCAGCACTGCCTTGCCCACCCTGCAGGCTGGTCTCAACCTGCACTGCTAAGGGGGTCAGCATCCCCACATCCTCAACATGGCTCTAGAAGAAGGTGCTCCATAGCACATGGACCCTACAGGGAGAACACAGCCCATTGTCACTGACTGCTGCCATACAGCTTTGTCAATAAATGTGAAGTAAATTAATTAGTGCAATAAGTGAAACAAGCAAAACCTGCTCTGTTACCACCCCCCCCCCCAGATGGAAAGCAAGGTCACCTTCATGACAGCGTGGCCAACCCTCTCCCCAAAGAACTTCTTGAAGGGGACATGCTCCAGCTCCACCAGGGACACCGAGTGGGCCCTCTCTGCGAGGTAGGCAGCCACCTCCATCCCTGGGGAAGAGAAGCAGGTACAAGCAGCCATGTTAACCCACCCAGCACTGCCCTGTGTCCCTGGCTGCAGACGAGGAGCAGCCTCATCTCACTCCAACTGAGGAGGCTGGAGCTGCACTACTGGGAGAACTAGGGAGCCACCAGACCTGATCACACCAGGGATCACACTGATTCAGGTGTTCTTAGATGTAGGTTTTAAAGACCAAAGGGAGGAACTGGCCATGAAATCCTAAAGTGCCCATCAAATACATGGAAGAAGGGACCTCAGCCAAAGGAAACCTTCATTCTGTGGCTGGGACAACCTCAGCTGTGGTCTGAAAACAACTCTTGGGTGTAGCTGTTTTCTCCCATCAGAGTGGTAGAATTTTGGTGCTGGGAATTGCATAGGAACCTCCACCAAGGCATTTTCTGTCTGTGGGGGTTTTTGGAAAGGAATATTTTTGATGACCTGCAGTTTGCAATTGGCCCCCCACATCACATGCTTTTCTGTAGATCATTTTGATTCAACCATTAAAACAAGTTTATCTTTTATAAAAGAAGAAAAACAAATAATGAACATTTCATATACATTTCCTGACTAATAACCATTTATGTTTAAGGCTTGCAGGACCCACTCTTATTTTGTTAGGACTCACAATAATTTTGTTGGAACCACATCAAGTAAAAAGAAGAGCCATCAAAGAAACTAAAAGATTTTTCCTGTGCATTTTAAAAATTCACCACACTGCTGAAATGTAAAAGAGAGTAAACCCACAGGCTCCCACCTACCACTACCACAAGACTCTTCTGACTGAAGCCAACTCTAGACACACCAGATTTGGACCCACATGAGCACCACTACTTATCTTGCCATGTGCTTTTCAGACTGGGACAGCAATATCTGTGCCCATGCCAGCCCAACCTCTTTGAAAAATCAATTTCTTTGGCATGGAAATGTCCTTACACACACCTGGGGCTGGAGGTTGGACTACCTCAGGTCCAATGTCATAGGGATGTTAACTGGGCAGTGACAAACTGCACAAGGACTTTTACCCATCTGCAGGCAGAGGTGGAGAGCTGGGGTAGGGACACAGGCCAGCCAGGCACCCACCCAGGAAGGATGCTCCCACAATCACCACATTCTTGCTCGTGGCCAGCTTCACCACACGATTGGCATCTTCAGGCGTCCGGATGTTGAAAACGTTTTCCATCTCCTTGCCTTTGCAGCTCAGAGTTTTGGGCCTGAAAAACACTGAGGGTGATACAGCTGCTTTTCTCAACTCTGTGTGGTTCAGTGCCCCATCAGGACTGCAGACACCCCTTCCAGGCTCCAAGAACACTCCCAGCTTTCCCTTTTTCACCTTTCTCTGGGCTGGAAACACAACATGGAAAAACCTAGATGCTGGTAGCCAATGGTAGAGCAGAGGATGCTGAGCAGCCACGTTAGACCCTATCGTGGACTGGTGTACCCAGAGGTCCAGAGGAGCTCCTTCCTGGGGCAGTGCAGCCAGCGCAGAACAGGCATTGCTTTACAAGCCTATGCTCAATTACTGGCATGTAACAGATTGTTTAAAAGCTTAATGGGACACCAAAAACTCACTCTGTCCTCCAGCAGTGCTTTGGAGCCAGATATTGAAAGTTTGGTAAGGCTCTGAAGATGTAGGATACACTCTCCAGTCCCCAGGGCACACTGCTGATGCTGCAACAGTTCAACTGTGCCCTCGCCAGGCACTTACTGGAGCCCATATATTTTTAAATATCTGACCCCTGCATACCTGACCCACATCTGGAAACAGGACAGAAGATCCTAAATAATTTACATACCTTAAAAAACATTTACCCAGTGTACCTGGAGCTTGTGCATGAGGATTTTGAAATAATTGCCAAAGGCTTAACCTAACTGGGTGGCTGGTGCACATGGCATTTTGGCTGTGATGCTGTACACCCTAGTACCAGCTATTCACACCTTGTGGCACTGGCTGTGACTGGTTTCCAGTGTGAGTCCCTGGTTTGGCTGTTCTACAGCATCCTTTCCCCAGATGATAAATTATGCAGGGGTGGAATCTCTCTTACTTCATTTTATGGCTTGATGTAAGGAATGAGAGCCAGGATGCTTCATTTTCAGCTTAAACTGCCAATTTTGACAAACCTCCAATTAAAAACCAACTGATCCACTGCTTCCAGGGCACAAGTGACAACAGCAATCCAGGGTGATGCTCAGCATCCCAGCATATCAATACCACCTTTCCCTATGCCTGAACCAGGTTCAGTCATGAAAATTCCTATCCTGGGGCCAAGGCTCCCAAAGGGTCTGTTAGAATGGGGCAACAGCAACTTAAGGCTTACTTAACTTACTTACTTACTTAAGGCTGCAACAGCACAGTGTTAAGCCTTAATTGCTAAGAAAGATCTTAAAGGTTGGCAAAAAATGAGAGAGAGAAATTCAGAGGGATGAATTAACTGGTTTTCAGGGTTGAGTGTTATCACGGAGTGGAAAAGAAGAGCAGTGTGGCAAAAATGCCCTTTAAAAAATTAGTATACTTCCACTTTGGAGTTTTTGTTAAAGGAAATATGTTCAAGGTCCTGGTACCACCCCTGGAAGTGTCCAAAGCCAGGTTAGATGGGGCTTGGAGAAACTTGGTCTAGTGGAAAGTGTTTCCTGGACACAGCAGGGGTGGATGTATATTCATTACATACAGGATGAATTTTAAGATTCCTTCTAACACAAACCATCCTGTGATTCTGTGATTCTCTAATATATGATGTAGATATATATGAAATAGATAGATGATGATATATAGATGTAGATGTAGATACATACAGACATTTCCAATATCTTTTTTGTCCCTTGACTTTTCCACATTCACACAAATTCAGTGTTCAAATTCACCTGCCACATTTCATCCCCCATCCCCAGGCACAAGCTCCTCACATTCTCAGATAAAACAGTTTCTCTTGATCTTTAAGATGTTTGTCCGAAGCTTACGTGTTTCCCGTTGCTATCAGCAGCTTGTTGTATTCCATCTTAAACCCATCCTTGAACACAGCTATCTTGCTCTTGACATCCACAGCTGCCACCTAAAATCATTCCTAAATAATGTTAAGGGAAAAAATCCCAGATTTTCACCGATGTCCCAGCCCAATTAACTTGTCTGTCAGGTTTTAGTCTTCCATGTTAGTTTAGTTAGTTAGTTAGTCAGTTGCTTTTAGTTAGTCTGTTAGTTTTAGTCCCCCCTGTCCACAGCTTGCTTAACCCACACCTTAAATATTCCTAGTTGCCTTTTCACAAATCCTTGAAGGTCTCCCAATATAAATAAAATAATGGGGAGAAATATTTAAGCCATCATTGTCTGCACTGTTCGAAGGCTGATTATCCTTATTAGATTGTGCCTGGTTCCCCATATCCACATGAGGAATGGCAGATAACACATGATGGTCACCACAGATGGCCACACCATGGTCACACCAGGCCACCTCTTCCTGCCACAGAAGCATTGCATCAGCTGTGTTTTGAGCAACCACAGGCAACCTGTACTCTGGGGAAAAAAGAGGGGGGGCGGGGGAGACCCAACATTCACACAGTGGCATCCAGTGAGTCAAGAACAGAGACAGCAGCCACATTCCCTACACACAGCCATTGCATACCAGCACTTTCCTTCAGGCACACACAGGACTCTTCTTACCTGCATTTCAGTCAGGACCTCAATGTCATAGGTGCAGAAGAACTCCTTGGGGCGCAAGGCAATCTGCTCAGCGTGGGAATCCATTGACTGCAAAAAAAGCCATTTTTCTGTCAGCTGCTGTGGGTTGAACAAGTGAGTGGAGAAGCAACTGTTACCAGCCCAAGTCAGCACTTGTTCCCTGGGTTAAGGGAATGGCTCTACAGGGCTGGAATGAAAGCCTGTTCAAGTAGCAGTCATCACAAGAGGCTGGTCTGGGATCTGGTGCCTTCTCTGCCGATTTGGCATGTGGCTGGCGCTGAGGGGCTCAGGCAGGACCACAGCAAATGTTCTGGAGTGTCAGCAATGGAGACATAACTGCAGCCCCTCCCAGCATGCATAGGTTCACAGGAGCAAGAGAAAAGCCTCATTTTACAACACAGGCCCTGGAACAGGTTTCCCAGAGAAGCAAGCCCTATCCCTAAAAGTGCTGGACTGGAACAAAACCCGGTCTAGTAAAAAGTGTCGCTGCCCACAGAAGGGGGATGGCACAGGATGACCTTTAGAAGTGCTTTCCAACTCAAATCATTCCATAATTATTTGGAAAACAGCCAGTTGCCAGGACAAATGGAAGTTAGAAGAGCAGTAAGAACAAGCAGCATTAACACACAAGGATACACTTTCGAAAACACCCAAGTTATGCACCACAAGTTCCATGGAATGCTGAAGCAAGGGGGTGGGGACCATATCAGCACATCTTCAGCTGCAAGAAAAAGGTTCTTGCTTTTCCCAGCCTTCCCTTGTCACAGGGGTAAGATGCACATCTTCTTTACACACAGGGTTGAGCCCAAGCTCATCTGTCCTCCTGACTCTGCGAACACAAGCTCAGACTCAGGCTGAGGACAAGCTGAGCATCAAGTGACCTGTTGGGTGTGCAGGCTGCTCCCTGCTCATGTACCCCTCCTGCCTGCAGCATAGCAGGAACAGGCACAGATGCCATGGTCAAGCCCTGTTATAAATCAGTACATTGCTCAGCAGCAGCATCTACTCATGCCCCACAGGGATGATGTTTGGGCTTGACCCAGAAGCGACAGGAGATGCAGGAATCAAGGGTTCTCCTATTCACCCATAGAGATGGATGTGCAAGATCCTCCTCCCTGGAGGTAGCCTGGTAGAGGCTGGAATGACCCTAACAAGATATGCACTTACTCTGACTTCAGACAATGCTCTGCTCAGGAGAGACTGGTTTCACAGGACTCGAGGCAGGGGCAGGGGCATACAGGTTATACTGCAAATTCTTTAAATATTCTACATTTACAGAGAGAAACACCTGACCCCTCTGTGACCCTGCAGGGAGGACAAAGTAGAAGAGTGTACAACCACCATGGCTTTTGCTGCTGCTTGGTGCTCTGGGGACAGTAACAGAGATGTGGCAACACAGGGAGTAGGTCATGGTCCAAAGGTGACGAGGGGAAACAGTCTGGCAGGACCTGGGGACAGACTGATAGCAGGCAGACTGTTCAGCAAGGCAGAGGAAGGGCAGTGCTGCAGTTTCAGGGAGCAAGAGCTCTGCTGCTTACAGAGTTAGCACTCCTCCAGTGGCTTGTACAGGTTTAGTCCCACTAACAACAGGATTAAGAAAAATTCCATTTTTTCCTACCCTCTTCCCAAAAATTGTGCCTTGTCTTCCATGGGCTTTGTGCACATTCCAAAAGCAACTACAGCCAGAGGTGTTTAGTGGAGGATTTAACAAACCATGTACAACATCTCTGGCATATGAAATGTTCTTACTATTTAACAGAGAGAAGAAGAGCCAGTCTGAGACTCATACATGGAGATAAGTGTTTGGAAGAGCTGTCTGGCTGGGACAGGGACTCTCAGATTCTCCAAGCTCCCCAACACAACCCCTGTGATGCTTGGATGCAGCTGCTCCTCACCCCAGGCAGGACTTGCAGAAGTACAGAAATGGCCTGAATGTTCCCAAACAGCCATATGCATGTTTGCCTGTCTTTGAAAATCCCTTTTTTGGGTCCTGGTAGCAGAGTTAAATGCTGTGATTGTAGTGGTCCCCATAGGTAAGCATTCCTGACACGAGGATAAACACATAGTTCACCTTATATTATCTCCAAGCTCCAAGGTCAAAAGTTGCGGTCCAACTTGAGCTGCTGTCTGATATCAAAGAAGGCTCAGGAATCAGCACCAAAACAATCTGATTAAAGAACATCCTGTGTCTATAAACTGGAATGCAAAATGGGACGTGTGCCAGAAAAAGTCACCTCTGCACTTCCATCAAGTTATGAAGTTGTGATGACAGCTGAGAATCATCATAATTAAGGCACAGAGCATCCCTGGACAGCAAGAAACAGGCACTAATAAAAACCCAGGTAGACAATACCTTTTTTTCACATGCTCAATTTCATTGCCATAAAGATTTTGATCCAGAAACACTTTAAGAAGACTCATCCAGGTACAAGCAGGCTAAGTCAGCTCCCATTAGATCTGTGAAGAATCATCATATAAACCATGGAATGGTTTGGGTTGCAAGGGACTAAAGGCTCATCTCGTTTAGATTTGCAGGGATACCTTCCACTAGATCAGGTTGTTCCAAGCCCCATCCAGCCTGGCCTTGGACACTTCCAGGGATCCAGGAGCAGCCACAGCTTCTCTGGGCACCCTGTGCCAGGATCTCACAACACACAAAAGCAAGAATGCCCTTGTTTTTCTACTGGAGTACTCTTAGTTCAGATTGAACAACTCCTTTTTTTTGT
>CM031871.1:14853194-14865416 GCA_018697195.1 Certhia americana
GCAATTCTGCACCACAGGTGAGACAAGAATGAAGAAGCTCTGTCAGGAGCTTTATCCTGAACCTGAGCACAGCTTATATACCTCATATCCAAAGCTGATGGGCTTGTCCAATTCACCCAAGCACAGGCATGGATCTGTGCCAGTACAGACCTGCTGCACAGAAGCACTGTTCCCAGGCATTAGAGGTTAAAATCTGTTCCTGATAGAGCAAAGTGACTCATCACATTTCCCCTCATCACATTCCCAAATCAGCTGGTGTTGTCATTCAGGTGACATCTCTGGATAATAACCAAGTGCTCTGAGGGCCTATTGAGGTTTTGAGCCACTGGATTTCCACGTGTGCATACTACCATGCATCAGACACAGGCTTTTCATGGAAAAAAGGATAGCAGTGGCCTGAGTGGGCTTCATTCTGCATCCCATCAGGGCAGGAGAGCCCTTTCTACCCGTGCATCATGTTCCTCTCCAGCAGGAGCTAAGGTGTGAAGAGGGAGCACAACTGGCCTCTGTTCTCACCATGCCATATTCAGAAAAGGCCAAAAGGCTGGCAGAAGAGGCCTCTTTCCATGGGCCAGCTAAATTAAACATTGCTCTGACCTTAAGGAAATATAGGACAAGTGCAGGACAAAACCTGCAAAACCTGAAAGAATGGACAGTCCAGGCCAGGTCTTCAGCAGCTGCAGGAGGGGGACCCAACACCTCTGCCCTGCTCCACTTGTACCTCAATATAAACTGGATACTCACACATCCCTCTGCCGAGGCCAAAGGATCAAAGATAAGCATTTGCCCACACCCCCATGCACATACAGCAGAAAATGAAAGCATTGGCCTTGAGTTTTGGATGTCAGTGGCCCCTCACCTGCTTGCTTGCTCGGATGTATACCTTCTCCTTCTCAATCTTCACCTGAGGGTGACAGAACAGTGCTGGTTTGCAGAGCAGCAAGGGCTCCCCCTGGGTAACAGCTAAGCAAGGAGGGGTGGTGGCACCAGGTTACCTGTAGGAGCATCTCAGGCCATGGCCGTGCTCATCCCAGCTCAAGGCTGTGGGATCTCCTGCTTCATATCAACCATGCACTGATGCTTAGTGTACAACCTGAATTCTACCCCAAGCTTACATAAGGTTTCTCATTCCACCCCATTCCTACTCCAGAGATCTCCCAGACTGGGCACTCCCAGGTTCCCAGGAGGTGTCTGATGCCTGTGGGTGGGTGCAAGGGAGCTGCAGGGAGGAAGGAGCTGGATGAGGAGCTGCTCGCCACTGGTGACACCAGCACATCCTTGGCCAATATTTGCTCCATGCCATATAGAACATTGCTTAGCCCAATTAAGAGTCATTTTGTGGTTTACACCAAACTGAGTGGTGCGGTTGATGCCCAAGAGGGAAGGGATCCATGCAGAGGAACGTGGCCAGGCTGGAGAAGTGGCCAAATGGGAATCTCATGAGGTTCAATAAGGGCAAATGCAAGCTGCTGCACCCGGATAGGAACAATTTTCCCTACCAGTCCAGGCTGGGGGACGAAGGAATTGAAAGCAGCCCTGAGGAGAACTGGGATTGTTTAGCCAGGAAAAGAGAAGGCTCCAGGGAGACCTCAGAACCACTTCCAGTGCCTTAAGGGGCTCCAAGAGAACAGGAGAAGCACTTTGGCCAGGGCTTGCAGTGACAGGACAAGGGGGAATGGCTTCTCATTGCCAGAGGGCAGGGCTATATGGGATATTGGCAAGGAATTGTTCCCTGTGAGGTTGGGGAAGCCCAGAGAAGCTGTGGCTATTCCAGCCCTGGAACTTTTCCAGGCCAGGTTGGAGTGGCCTTGGAGCAACCTGGGATGGTGGAAGGTGTCCCTGCTCATGGCAGGGGATGGAATTGAGATGGGCTTTAAGGTCCCTTTCAACCCAGACCATCCCATGATTCTGTGGTTTCATCTGCTGCAAAGACAAGGATCTCACCTGGAACCTGGGTAAACTATCCAAGCCGGGAAAGTCCTCAATGTCACCTGTGCAGATACTGAAGCAAGCTCCATGCCAGGGACAGCGGACTCTTCCTTTGGACAAAACCCCTGCAGGGAACATGGCAGAGCAGGGTTGGTGCTGCCCGGCAGCTGCCTCCCCTCCTGTGAGATGGCACAACTCCTACAGGACACATGGCAGCTGATGTGGACCTGGATGGGCAACGGTGGAGTTTTCTCAAGATTCACACTGGGAATAGGACCAACTGGAATCCTATATGAGCAGTTCCTTCTAAAATGCCCTGGATGGCAGGGTCCTCCAGTGCCTCTGGGTACAGTTCCAAAGCTGTCTGCTCTGGGATATAACCTCACTCTCCAGCCAGGATAGGGCTGCCATCCCCAGAGTTCATGGTCATCCTTACAAGCTTCACTATTACCCAGAACAAGTGATACCTCAAGCAGAGCATCATAGATTAGAAGTACATGTGTTCCAGAGCAGACCCTGGCACAGCAAGGCACCTGCACACATCTGGGAGGCACAAACATGCCCAAAGCCATGTGTTCATTTATCTAGGTGTTGGCTCAGAGGCAGCTACCTTGGACTTCAGCTTTCTCTGCTACCATGCTGGGGCAGAGCACAGGCCACCATGTGGCCATGGACTGGTCTTGAGCTTGTGTCTCTGTGTCACAGCAGTGCCATATCTCATCACCATCATGTGTGGGGTGCAGGGCAGCCCCCTGGCATCTGTGCCTGCAGCAAAGTCCCCAGAGAGATCCCTGTATGAAAGGCAGTCTGAGGAATGCACCACAGGTCTCTGAAAAGGCAGTGAGCACTCACCTCCAGGGCAATGTGGGGCTCCTCTGCCCTGCTCAGCATGGCTGCTCCACCCAGCATGGCTGCTAGGCCAGCAATGCCCAGAAGACACTCAGAAGGATGCTCCCCTGTCTTCCCCAGGATCCCACCTCCAGCAAAGTGCCCTCCCAACCCCAGTTTTGGTGATACACATAAGTACACAGCCTGTTGCCATTGCTTAGCCTTGGGGCAGAGACCTGCCTGAAGCCTGTGCTGAGAAAGTGCCAGGGTGCATATTTTAGACGCCAAGATGGGAAACCAATCCACTTCTTCCCACTTCAGTCAACAACATGAGTAAGACTCTTTTTGCTAATGAAAGAATCCCATCAGCCCAAAGAGAGACCTCTTCCCCCTCAATGAGAAGAAGCCCCAGCCCTGTGGCCAGCAATGGTAGCTGCAAACCAGAACTGGTAAAGTGTTCTGGGGAGTTTTATGCAACTCCAGCTTGCTGCCCATGCCTTCCCCAGCTAGAAAATTCCCAGGTGATTCTGAATGTGCAGTGCAGCACTGCTGCATGCTTAGCAGCACAGTCAGGGGGCTGTGCTTTGCCCTGTGATGCCCTTGGTTGCTCTCCAGGACACGATGCAGACTGACCTTTGACCAGCGGAGCCCCATAGTGGGGGCACTTGTGTCCCACGGCGTGGAACTCGCCACTCTCCTTGATGAGCAGAGCCTTCCCGCAGCCCAGGTCCACTTCTCGCATCCTGAGGAGGAGGAATATGGAAACAGATGGCAGAGCCTCCACCTTACAGCAGATGCCACCACTCCACCCTACAATCCAGCCCAAGTCCCACCAGGCTCCACTCCTCCTTCAACTTGCTCACTACTGGCTTCAGGTGACTACAGATGTGGGTCATTCCTTGTCACCAAGCCAGCTTTGAAGGTGGCTTTGCTGTCCCAGCCTGGGGCACATCCAAGCTGGGCCACTGAGTGGCAGCATCTAATTTATCCATCATTGTGCCAAAAGGCACAATGTCAAAGCACCTCCCCAGCTGCTGGGGGAGCTGGTAGTGGGAGCAAGAAGCCAAACTGGTTTTACTTCAACATCAGTTCCCCTCCTGGCCCAAACAGCTCAGCAGGCCCCTGCCAGGCTTGTGTTTAGTTTTTCAAACCCAACACATCTCCCAGAGCCAAAAACCAGGAGAGGTGACTCTGAACCTTGGGGTCTGCCTCCCACACCTCAGGGGATTTTGATCTGATCCTGGCCATGTTCAGGGGTCACTTTTCCTGATAAATCCCTCAGGACAGCAGACACCTGCCTATGACCTTCTTGATGTTTTCCTCAGCTGCTTTTGCAGAGTGGAGCTCACACAGTGACCTCCCGCCCAGCACCAGGTTCCTGGCCCCAGCTCTGCTGGGTTCAGCTCTGCTCTGCAGAGGAGACAGCAAACCTCACGCCATTCCTATGGAGGGGCTCAGGTTCTCTTTGAAATCTCCCAGTTGCTCACAGGACAAGGAGGAATAGTCTTAAAAATTATCAATTTAAATTACATATACAGAAGAAGTTTTTACAATGAAAGTCGCATTGCCTGGAATGGGGTAAGACAACTCAAACAATACCCAGTTTTACAAAGCTGTCATTGGTGAACTAGGGGGTGTCACATTGCTTCTGGTCTTGAATTATGCTAAATCCAGTCTGACTTATCAACCCCAAAGTTAAACATTCTGATAGCAAGAGGAAGATGGGGCAGATATGGTAAATTATCCTTATCTAAAAGTTTTAAGCTGGCACAGGAGGTCTGCAGATATCTGACTGACAATCACTTTTTACTCTAAAAGTCCTGTCCCTTACAAATAGCAGGTTCTTCTAACATATCCCTTCTTGGAATGTGTGTGGAGATTCCTCCCTGGGGTGGGGGGACCCTTCAAGGTCACTCCTCAAAGAGTGAGCAAAGATTTGCCTGCGCTCATTAGTCTGGGTGAGTGACATCAAGCTCTATTTCATAATCATGGGGTTTTCCAGCTTTAATAAAATTACTTTAATATACTCTATTGTACTATTAGTTTTAGCTTTTATCCTGTACAGTAAATAATTCTGAGTAAGATCTTTTTGTCTAATAATTTATGATAATAAATGATTCATTTTTATACAAATATATCTGGTTTGCCATCCTTATCCCTGCAGGACAAAGTCATACAAAGGTTAAATCACACCTTTATAATGCCTTAGAGTTAAACTGTTGGCAGTTAGGGCTAGGATTAGATCCAGCCACACCAAGGCTTCTCTTGGAGGAGTTTAGAATGGTCCTCTCTGGACCTTCTGACTCAACAACAGCTTCTCTCACAAACTTTATCTGAAACTCCCACTCCACCTGTGACAAATTGACATAGTCAGCAGGATGGCAAATAATTCTGAGAAAGAGACAAAAGGCTTAACAGAATGTTTACAGTGGCACAGGACACTGATAATCTCTAGTCAGTGAACAATTGGTATGAGCGTGAAAATATACAAGAGAAATTAAGTTTAAAAAAGGGATCACAGGAAGATAAAAAGGTCAAGGCATCATGTGTCATGTACTGGGATTATGCTTAAAGGCTACACGGCAACAGAGAAAACAAATTATAAAAGAAACAAATAATCTGAGAGAGGAACTAAAAGAAGACATGTACAACTGTATTTACAGTATCAAAATTACCAATTAAAGAAATAGTTGAAAGAATTCAAGGAAAAGAAAAAAGCCTTGGAAGCAAAATTAGAACTGACATTATAAAAGCCCCTCAGGGTTGAAAAAATGTGAAAATTCGTAGCATAAGCTAAGGATTTGGATGGTGATTTTCAGAAAAGCCCTGATGAAAATGCTGATGAAGGAAATTGGAACTCCAGTGAAACAATTGAACCTCCACATCCTAGAGAGGAAGAGGTTCCAGATTTAAAAATGAGACCCACAATTAAGACCAAAGTGTCCAAACAGCCCCAAGGAGATCAAAGGAACACAGAACTTTGAAAGAGCAGAACTATGGCCTGGAAGCCACTTCAACTGGAAAATCTACAGGAAAAATACGGAAGAAAATCAGGGGAGTCAGAAACTGGGTATTTGTGGAGAGTGAGTCTCTCTGGGAAAGCTAGAATATTGCTGAATGGAACTCAAGCTAAGGGATACTGGGGATCAGGAGTCTTATTAGATCTCGGACCTGAGCCTGCCAATCAACCCTATTGAATAACCAGCAAGGCTGCACAATGGGCAGGAGGAATAAATGTAATGGGAAGAGGAGAGCCAGCTTCCATGTCCATATGATCACCTAATGAAATCTCTGCTGCTGTTTCAAAGGCAGCTTTGATGTGAAAACAGAAACATCCCAACCCCCATGGAGGTGGATCCTAATTAAGATTTCTATTGAGAGGAGCCTCTGCAAAAATAAAAATTTATCTAGAGGGGTGATGAGATGAAGTTAGAAGAGATGTAATGCATAATGAAGCTTTACAAGATTCCCCAGGTGATTATCCCCACATGGGCAAAATTCTTGCATGGCTTGGGAACTAGACAAGGAAAATGGGCTGAGAAAACCATTTTGGAGAGCAAACTCAGGCTATTGAGAGGAGACTGAAAACTTGAATGCAGATACCTTCAGAATGCTGGGTGATGACTTTTAAACATACTCAACTTGAAAGAAACAAAAGATCAAAACTCTGCTTACTTCTGGGAAGAGTAAAAGGAGCTGTGGAGGACAGCAGTGTCTTTAGGAGTCCCCTGTGATGCCCTCAGGGGACAGTCCGAAGCAGGATAGCAGACTTAGTCAAAGTGGTGCAGAACAGGGGGAACACAAGTAATGGAAAGCCTCCACAGGAATACTGCCCCCCAACCCTTTCGAGTTAACAGAAACACGAAAGGAAAAAAATACTAAGCTCTGGGTGAACTTTGAGCCTTCTCTCCCAGCTCATTAGGACCAATCAATGATCTGATAAGGATGGGTCCCATATCTACTTACCAGCAGGACTTAGAAAATAATATTTGAATTTTCTAATTACTACGGGAGCCCAAATATCTCTGATCGCCCCCACAGATGCTGAAAAAATAAATTTAAGTTTTAAAAGAAAGACAAGCCATCTAACAGGATTCAAAGGACAAAGTATTATATATTCCACTGTCAAAGTCTGTTTACAGTTATCTGGGAAAAAATGAATGACCTCACACACATTTGCAATCATCATGAAGAAAACATTTTAGAATATGATATCCTTAAAAGAAGTTTGGCAATTGCACAACAGGAATGTTTGGTCATCCAGACCCACAAAAACTCCATATAAATACATTTTCTGAAAAAAATTAAAAATTAATCTATTAGAAATTTAGAAAAAAAAGGTATTATATTTAGGACACATACCATATATAATTCTCCTGTTTGGAAGTGAAGAAAACAGACATGAGTTGGTGCTTAATGATTGATTATCAGTGGCTGAATGCCAACACAGGAAGACTCATCCCAAACTTTTGGAATCCAGAATACTGAGAAGTATTTCTCTGCATGTTTTAAGGGATCCAAACCCTCTGGCAAAGACTGTTTTGAACCTTTGGAAAAGACTTCCTAGGCTCTGGGATGTAGAAGAACTTTCAAGAATGTAAATTAGATGGTAGTATAATATGTAGTTTATCACAGGGTGAGAATTTTAGATTTCTGGGTTTTTTAGAATGGCAAGCAGATGAAGGTAAGATGGAGGATCTTTGTCAGTTTTAGGCTTCTTTCTCCTTCTTCATCTGCTTCATGTTCTGCAGTGTTTGGACACAAAAATATTGGTTAGAATTTGCCACAGTATAGAATCACGTGAATAGAAATACAGTTAATTACTAGAAGACAAAGAGAAATAATATACATTCTTAGTGATAATTGGGTGAATTATCTTTAAGAGAGCTTGAATTTGTGTGTTCGGGGGCCATTTTGATCCTTTTCTCCTGTGTGCCAGGCTGGTGCTAAGCCTGTTGTGCTGAAACTCAAGATAAGAATATAATAAACAACCTAAAGACTGAGAGAAAAGCCAAGAGTCCAGTTTGCTTTCTTCCTAACAAGGACTTTCCAAAAAGCCTCCCCTCTCAGGGAGAGACATGTGAGAGTGAGAAACTCCCACACCAAACATTACCAGTCTCACTGCCACCCTGCAAGCAGCTGCATGAATGGATGGCAGTTCTAGATGTAAAAGACATGCTCTTCATGGTTCCATTTCAGGGTACTGGAGAAATCATATTCCTGGATTTTCTATTAAGCAAGACCATCGTATGCATTAATGAGCAAAAGCCAGACTTAGGGGTGGCTTTGTAGTCACAAAAGGCTTTAAAAACACTAACAGAGTAGATAAAAATAGATTCATCACTTGGGGCAGTTCATTCCAATGATGTATAAGAGCTGAATGGGATTTTGCTGAACACGGGACTTACTGTAACACGTTCCAGAAAGACCCACGCAGACCTAAACAACCATTAGGGTTCAGTTCCACAGCATTAAAAGATCCTGAGAAGAGATACTCTGACTGGGAAAAGGGATTACTATCTCTGACCTGAGCTCTTATACAAGAAGAAAAAATTCAACATCATCAATCTGTGCAAACCCAAAGACCTTTTAATCTGTTAGCCAGTATTAAGAAGAGCTGTGCTCCACAAGGTGGAATTGCACAAAGACCAACAGTGCACAAATGGTGTCACAAGTGTTGGGGGTTGGGGTGCTTCCTTATAGAATTTTTTCCCAGAAGTTGCTAAGAAGCTAAGTGCTGGGTGCTTTTCGGTGCTCATGGGTGCTTAGGGCCAAACAAAGAAAGCAGCTAAGGCAGAGACAGGGAGGCACCATCTTCACTTCACCCTGAGCGGTTTTTCTGCTCTCAGGAGAACAGCCAGAGCTGCTCATCTCGGCGCAGCAGAGAGCTCTCACCATCCCTCACCTGGAGCTCTGTCGGACCACCGTCTCTTCATGTGTCCCCCGGGATTTTGGGGAACCTGTTCCCTCCCTGCCCTGCCAGGAGCTCCTGCTCCCTGCCCTGCATCCATGGCTTCTTCAGTTTTGCTCGAGGTCTCCCCACACTGTATTTTCTGCAGCCCCTGCCCAGCCGGGACACTTTCCAACAGCTCCAGCCACTGCCAACCCTCGGAATCATCTCATCCTCCCAGGATTGCTGCTGGCTCTAGTAGCTTGTGACGGTACTGAGGGGGGTGGGGGGTGCCAGAGGAAAACTGTAACTGGGTTGTTGTTCTTCTTTCCTTTTCTTCTCTAGTTCTGTTTGTTGTCAATATTATAGTTATTATTGTTAATTTACCTTGTTAGACTAACTAGTAAAGAACTGTTACTCCTACCCTCACACCGTTGCCTGAGACCACCCCTTCAATTTTAGGATAATAACAAGTCCAAGGGAAGTTTCCATTCTTTTTTTTGGTTCCCTAGCAGACACCCGTCTTTCCAAACCAAGACAACAAGTCCAATGGATATAACTGGAAGGCCAAAAAAACCTGCAAAATTACAGACAGCCATGTTCCCAGATATGCTGGCTTTGCAACAGCTACATAAGCCTAGTGCTATACTTGGTGTTCCTGCAGTTACGCCATACTCTGAAGTTAAAGACCTCTGGTTCACTGATGCCTCAGCCAAACACATTGATGGTAAATGCAAGTACAGAGCAGTTACCAAGGGAACATCATGAGCTGTGCCAGGAGAGGGTCAGGCTGCATATTAGGGAAAGGTGCTTCCCCCAGAGGGTGCTGGGCACTGCCCAGACTCCCCAAGGAATGGGCACGGCCCCAAGGCTGCCAGAGCTCCAGGAGTGTTTGGACAGCGCTGACAGGAATGCACAGGATGGGATTGTTGGGGGGTCTGGACAGGGCCAGGGGTGGGACTGGATAAGTCTTGTGAGTCCTTTCCAACTCAGGATATTCTGTGATTCTACAGATGAGGCTCTGAGCAATCTTGTCTAGTAGAAGGTGCCCCTGCCCACAGCAGAGGGTTGGACCCGATGGCCTTTAATAATCCCTTCCAACCCAAACCATTCTGATTCAATGATTCCATGGTGTGGTACCCTGGATCAAAGCATGATTAGCACAGCAGAAATTGTTTACAACACTGAGCTTGGCAGGTTTTAGGCTCACTGGGCCATACATCCCTCCTTGATCAGCTAAGCCAGGCTGAGATTCAGCCCCATCCTGGCCAAAAGCATCTCTTTGCACTTTGTTTGCAAGCCAGAAAGTGCTACTGAGCACATCCATCTGCTGAATTAGTGACTGATGATGCCACTAGCACACTAAAAAGCAGCATTTTGGAAAATCCTTTCCAGGACCCTTGGGTTGTCCAAGAGGTACTCCATAGCTTTCTGTCCCAGCAGGGATAAACTGAGCAATACACACCTCTGCACCAGCTGCATGTAGGTGAATTAGTCCACAGCATCTCCCAGAATGTAGGGATGTTGTGCCTCCTTCATGGTGGCCAGCGACTCTGACTCTGCCTGCTTGAAGGCTGGCTGGACACAGGCTCTGCATTGCAGCTTCAACACATGCTTATATTTGCCAGAGTTCCCATGCCCTACAGGCTTTGTATAGACTGGGCTCTTGTTGGTAGCCATATTACACCAGCCAGTGGCACTATTGACTGAAGCACAAGTCTTTCAACCATCCATCATACCCAGGAGGATGTTCATTGATCCTCTCTGCAGGCTGGAGATTCGGGTACACAAGGTTCCAGCACTGAGGCCTCCACCTGCCCAGACCTTGGCCAAAGACATTTCCACAGCTTTGCAGAGAGTGCCCAAGCATTGCTGAGTGACACTGATGTTGCTCTGCACTGAGCAGACATTTACTCTTGGCCCTCTCACTCTGCCTCCACCAAGTCTGCCAGACCTTTCTCTCAGCACATTCTGTCTCTTCTCACCTCTCAGATGCTCCCTTTCCAACCAATAGTCCCAATACACTCTGCGCAATCCATGGTCTACCTGGAAAGAGCACTGAAGCTCTTTCCAATGCAACCATCAGCAGCTGCTTCCCCAGAGCAGAGTTTTCCAGCTAACCAAAAAGAAAGAGTTGAGGAGAAAGCCCTTGTTTTATATGGAACTGAACAGGGTACACAGAGCTGATGCTCCCTGGAGACTTACCCTCTTCCAGCCAGAAAGCGTATCCCTACGCAGTTTGATGTTTATCTGGAAATCCTGGTTGCTCCCACTATTGCTCCACTGCATGAAGAGGACCATCTCTACAGTTATCCCAGCACGTTGCCTTTGGGTGCCAAACACATCACTGTGACTATAGCAAACTCCACTTGCTCAAGGAAGTCACTGGCCATGTGTGATTCTGGAATGTTATTCATGCATGCCAGGTTCCAGGGTCTCAGAAGAATGGGACAGACTTTGCATGCTCATTCCTTCTCAGTTAACATCTCAACTTAATCCCATTACTTGCCCTCAGGCTACACAGACACTTGCCCCACTCTGCTTTGAAGCCATGGAGATAAGAACAGGACTGAGCCCACCAACACTTCTGTTCCACCCTCAAACCCACCTCAAGCCAGACTTTGGGCAAGTGCTTCACCTGTGTAGGATCAACAGGGGGTAGGATGATCAGGACAGACAGAGAAGAGAGATCTCTGAAGCCAAGTCTTGGAACTTGCAGTTTATTGCAAAGGGCGTGGGGTGCAGGAGCCCTGCTTGGAGCTGCCAGCTGCAGATCGGAGCAGGCCCCAAAGAGAGCCAAGTTCCCAAGAGAAGGAGTAAGAGAAGGAGCAAGAGTAAGCAAAAGTAAGTAAGCAAGAGTAAGTAAGCGAGTAAGTAAGAGAGTAAGAGTGTGAAGTTCCCGTTACAACAAATCTTCTGTGCTGAATATTCTAATTCTCACTAACCAATCCAGTACAAAATACAAATCTTACAGCAATTACATACAGCCTATAAGAATCCTTACATTACCATACTGTGTTACATTTTAAACCCTAAAAACTACTCTTTGGACCCCTTCTGCCAAGCTAGTAGGGTCTGCTCTGCCCCTTGGACCTGTCTGCAAGCAGAGAGGATTGTCTAATCAAAAAATCTTCGGCCGGCTATACCATTGTTTTCCAGTTGTTCAGTAACTAAGGCTTGGTACATTAAAGCTTGCTTTCATTTCAATCTCGCTTGTAGTTTCCATATTCTCAAAATCTTTTGCCAAGCAATCATATTTATAAGGCTTTCCTGTTTCATCTTCCCCAACACACCTGCATCAACTGTCCAATGACAAATGTTCAATTTCCCAGTTTTCTTGCCACCTTGGGTGAAAACCAGCAGAGTTCACCACACTTGCCCTTTGTTCCATTAATTCAGTCACCTTGCTCCTCAGAGATGCAGCTCTGCTCCCTCCCCGAGTAGGACACTTGGCACTTGGAGCTCTTCTCTCTGCACAAGGGGAACAGACCAGTACAAGTCCTGCTGCATTCCTCAGCTGATAAAACCTGTTCAATGGCAACCATAACTTCCTGGGAAGATACGATAAGTTAAAG
>CM031872.1:0-79125 GCA_018697195.1 Certhia americana
TTACTTGTACTTAAATGGAAATAGTCACAAATATTAGCAAGAATCAAAATGTAATAAAAATAGGCCAATAGTGAGATTTAAGAAGTGGCAGAAATTGGTCGGCTTGAAAGGTAAGATATTACAGTAGACTTAAAAGTGGGAGAAGAATTACTCAGGATCATAATTACTCAGGATCGGCCCAGCTTGGGCTGGTAGTGAGATCTGCAGGGCTGTGAGGAAGTCTCATAAGTGAAGTGTCAAGTGTATCATTAAGGACATTTAAATCTACTAGAAAAAGGTAAAGCAGAAAATGTCTTCTGAATAAAATACCTTAGTCCTTTTTGGGATTGAGATACAGGATGTTACAGTGCCAGCAAGTTCTATCTGTTTATTTGGAGTGGCCACCAACTTTGCTGCTGGGATGTAGCTTGGCATCATGTCAAGGACATCATCACAGAACAAAAAGTGTGGTAGTGATCATTCTGAATGATGCGGACAAAATAGGATGTACAGATGTACACCAGCACAGAAAGTATATCTTCTCTGCAGCAGAAATATGCATTTGGTTAAAAGTTGTCCCCTTCAATTCCTGTTTGCAGGAACCCTTGAGTAGCATCAAAAGCAACAAACCAAGTAAAGCTACCAAGAGAAGTTTTTTTTCACATGGAAAGAGTGATCAATGATTTTTTTAAAAGAAATCTAGACACTTCAGAATTGTTGTTTCCCAGTACAGATAGCAAGGATATGTTATAAACCAGAAACAGTCTTTCACTGTTAATCCATGTAAGAATGAACTGATATGTTCTTCACCTCACGGCAAAGAAACAAGGTGGCACATTGGGGCAGTGTGTAAAAAAGTAGACCAAAGAAAACTGGCCCACCGTGACAGTGGAAACAAGAAAACTGCACATTCCTCTGCCTGGGGCTTCTTCGCACCTCAGTATCCTTAATTATGTTCCAGGGTATTTTGGCATTCCTTCTATTTGCATTTAGATCTTTCATCAGGAAGTTAATGTTCTCAGAGCAAGTAAGATCTCAAACCCCATAAATCCTAATGTTTAATACGTTAACGATATAGAGATAAGTATTTAATTTTGCTTTATGCATGACAGAGAAGCCAATGACAAATAGCACTGAGTAATATTTATGAGTTCCATGCCTGAAGGAATAATAAGCACCTTAAATTATTGTAAATTCCAACAAGGCATATACATTGAAGGCTTTATAAAACTTTATACTTTATGCATGTATATAACTACCACATTGTTCTCCCTACTATAGTTCAGCTTCTGGTGTTTCCAGCTGCTGTGGTTACAAAGCAGCATCTTCCCAAGATGAAACAATCTGTGGGAATGTATCTAATTGTCCTTCTTGATACTATTCTGGCCTCCAGGTTCCAGCTATGTCCTGAAAAGTGCCATGAAAAGGGCAATAACAAAATTTATTGCAGTGCTAAGAAGTGGCATATGGTTACTAAATGTCTGTCATGGCTAGAAACAAAATAGGGTTCATCTTTCCTTCTTGCCTTTCATTATTTGAATATTTACTTTACATGCCAGCTTTGCTGAGCAGCATTTCCTGGGCTTTTTGAAGGGCAGCTGCAGAAAGGAACCTCACACACCCAGGTGCACAGCAGCAATTTCTACATGAATCTTACACCAGCTCAGCAATGAAGAATGAAGAGCTATGGGAACAGATGATGGATTTTAGCAGAGGAAATCTATAGGAAGCCACTTAATTTCTTGGATTTTCAAGTGCACCTTAATACTGGACTCAGAAGTCACAAGTCACATTGTACATGGAGATATCAATTCCTCTGGCTGAGTTTGGGTCTGATAATGATGGCAAAATGAAGATACCTTGGTAGGTAAGGAAATATTTACAGATATTTGTGAGAGAAAATGACAACCTGGTGTAAAATGAGACTGTTGCCAATTGTCATCCTCAACACTAACTATATTAAAAGATGAAGGGCATGTGGGCAGACCCCCACATCAGCTCAGTGCCAGAGGATTGTGCTGAGAATGAACCACAGCAGTGGCTCAATCAGACTGACAATGATCAGACATGGAACTCATCAGGTGTGGGTCACTGGGGAGTTTGCAAAGGACCAGAGCAGCTCAGATTCCCCGCCCTCGGGGAGAGTTGCTGAAATTTGTCCTTCCGCTTTGAGCAGCTGTGGGTGGAAGCTGGTGGCCTGTGTTGGTCAAGGTTGGGCACCTCAGACAGTGCCAAGTCTGCTGCTGTTTTCTGAGGCTGAGCATGGGGACTGCCTGGCAGGCTGTGGGAGCCTACATCTCGATATCAGGGCAATAAATCCACATTTAGGGCTCTTGCCTACCACTGTGGAAGATCAGCTTCATGGCTCAGACAGTTTTTGCTAGCATTCATTTTGGAAAAATGAATAGCAAAACCTAAACTGTTTGGTTTGCCGGAAGTGTCGCAATGAGATTTTTAAAAACAGATTTCAGAACTTTGCTTCTTAAGGATATGGGGCATTCTTGACTTTCTGCATTGTTTTACCAGGATGCTCTGAGGACCCTGCCCCCCTCCAGCCTGTGCTAGAATGACTGACTCACCTGAATGTGGAGGAGGGCTTTTAAGTGCTTGGAGGAAGGGCAGGCTGGTGACCAAGCAAGGCTTAAATCCTCCAAGTACTTCTCTTCAAATTAGTGCAGGCATTTCTCTGCAAGGAGAGTTTTCCTGCACTCCCAAACAAGTATTGCAAGAGATTATATAAAATGCTGCTGTCAATGCCTTCTAGCACTAAGCCTGATTGAGTTTCTCTCATGCCTTGGAGGACTGCACATGGTTGCCTTCAGGAGGGTGGCAGAACACCAGCACTGCCAGGAGATCCATGTCAATGTGTGAGGTACCTCAGCAGTAAAAATGACAGCCAGAAATTGGTAGCTGGTGCTCATAATTTAGACCCAAGAAGCTAAGATTGACATTTGCTGGCAGCAGGTTTGTTGTGGTTAAATATCTTTTTTCTTTAGTCCATGAAAAATAGTCACACAAGAATTACTTGATCCACAGCAGAAGAATAGGATTAACACCAGGAAGAGGTGTCTGGTGGCAGCCTCAATAGTGCTAGCTTCCCTGCCTGAATGGGATTCATTCTTCCCCAGCTGAGCCAGTGGGAAGTCCTTGCTCCTGCAAGGAAGTGCACGGAGGGCTGCTGCAGTGTTATTTTTTGCTCTCATGTTATGCCCTTTCACAGGGGTCAAGAGTTCTCCCGTAACACTCACTCCAGGCTAGAGGTCTCAGCATAAGGAGCCCACTTGGCATGTCCTCTTGGATAGGACTTTATAGATGGCGTGATGGAGCCCTCATGAAATGCTTGTCAGCCCAGCACTGTTTGTTTATTCCAGGTTCACTGGAAGGAGACCTCACTTCACTCTTCCAGCCTGGCCTGGGTATGTTTTTCATCCAATTTCTCTACCACTGCCGTTTCCCAGTAAGATCTCTCTGCCACAGCTTCTCCAAGCTGACAGTCTGGCATAGGCACACAAAGCCAACAGAGCCAAACGGAGTTTTTTTGACAAAACCAAGGTGCCGCCCATTATTTGAGCATGCTAGAGTGGACAACTGCTGGGAGATCTCGAGTGCCAAACAATGAACAAATCCTCTGCGGTTAATTGTCATCCCTGCCAATGAGAGGAGGTTCAGTTGCTCTCGAAATCAAGGACAAAAGTCTTTTCTTTGGCCCTTTATTGCCTGTCACAAAGCTGGTTGGTGCAGCTGGGATCATGCCCACAGCTGATCCTTCTCTCCCCCGCCCTGGGCCATTCCTCCCAGCTCAGCTGGGGTCACCCGGACAATGGGGAGCCTGCGTCTGCTGTGTCACAGGATGTTGGGTCTATAGCCTGGACAGCCCCAGAATATGTGTGTATTCTCCCCCTTGATGTTCAGGGGCTTGATACCTCTTTGTTTGCTTTGCTTTATTTATAAGGTAAAATGGAAGAAGCGAAAATGCCCCTGCTTAGAAATACAGCTGCATTGTGACATAAAAGGGATGAGAAAGGCACATTTCAGCTGTGAGTCTCACATCCCAGCTCAGCACAGGGGTGGTGTAGCAGGAGGCTGTCACAGTAGCTGTACTGCCTCACTGCAAGGGTTCTGCAGAGAGGATCCTCTCCACAAAGCATAGCCTGTTTCCTGTTCAGGTAACCTACTGGAAGGTGTCAGGATAATTTGGCAGTTCTTCTGGCAGATTGCTCTCCATGCAGGAGTGAACAGGCAGGTCTGACTAACCTGAAGCAGACGAGCCATCAGAAAATAGTGATCAGTAAGTATTGCTGCTCTCTGTTTTCCTGTGTTGGAACTTTGCTTCCCTGGTCTGTTTGATGTAGGTGCCTTAAAACCATAGAATAATTTTTTCCACTCTCTGTGTTTTTGTGGTTACCTTTCTCCCAGCTTGGGAGCCAGCAAGCAGATCCCAGCATGTCCATTTGCTACTACCCACTTGTGCCTCAGCAAGACATAGCACAACCTGTGCAACCTATGCTTGTCTCATTAGGACCTAACCTGGTTAACTGCTTCCCAGCATTTACCTAGTGAGCCTTACAGAAAATCACTGCCTTGTGTCCTCATTTCCATAAAACTACTGCTACCAAGAGTGCCACAGCAGCTTTTCCCACAGTTTATCGTATGTGATGACTAAACTGCATTTATTCTTCATATATCCATCTAGCCAACTGCCTGTGTTCACACCTGCACGAAACACCAAAGGGACAATGCCCAGTGGTATGGGTTTAATAAAAGTATGCCCTTGCCAGATCACCACCCTAGGAGCTGGAAAAAGGTCAGAACTGCAGTGGTGTCCTTTCCCTTCTTCCTGCTGTTATGACTGTTATTATGCCTTCAGTGCAAAGAGCAGCAGAGGCTGATAAGCATCCTGAAAGGGATGATTTAACTTGTATTTATCTATGCATATAAACCAGGCTTGAGACAGCACAGGCATCTAACATTAAAAAACTGAATGGCTCTTAGTTCTTCTACTGTTATGGAATAATGTATTCCCTGATTTTTCAGGTGTCATTGTATTATTGATAGCTATTGTGTTCTATCTGCATATCAGTGCTTGTACTCCCTCTGCAAAAGATGCTCACCTGGAAGCCTGTGGAAATCGAATACATATTCAGGACTCAAAACAATTCCTTCCTGATGTATTCAAACACAGCAGCAGAATTTCATCACCTACCTCACCACCGAATTCTTTTCAGATCTTATCTTTTCCAGTCATAAGCTAAAAAAGATGCATGATACAATATCCTAGCAGTGCTGCAGGGGATGTGACTCCACCAGTAATTTGTGAGATAGATGTTGGGAGTGCCCCTAACTAAAATTGTTTGAGGATAAAATTACTGAGCACAGTGCTGAAATGGTGCATCACCCACTGGCCTGGTCCAGGATTTCCAGAGGGCTTCTAGGACCTACATGCCAAAATGCTACTGCTTATCAATGGGAAGTTTGTTTCTAATTCAGTTGCCTGAAAGCAAACTAATCCATAGTTTTTTTCATATACCATTTCATAAATCATAACGTTTCTTTCAGGTTTTGGATGGTGATTACATTAGAAATCCTATGGACTTTGATTGTAACAGACAACATTTGCTTTGATGTGTTAGAGCTTTGATAACTACATCAACATGAAATCAAAATAAAAGAAAAATTTAGAGATTTGTATCAGTTTATGATGGCAGCTATTCATAAAAATCTCTGAAAGAATTGGTGCATATGTGATATTTATGTTCAGTCTGAGAAGCGCAAGCCAGGGGACCAAGGTCTGATGCAAAATCGAGGTGTTGTTAATGACAAAAAACTTAAGCACTCCCATTGTAGAAATTATGACACCAGTGAATCCCTGTTCCAGACCAGACTGGGGGTCTAGGAGTTGCCATGTCCCTCAGTTGCCACCACAGGTGACAACATGAATATTTTTAACAAAGAGACAAGAAACATCAGTTGGTTTCTGACAGAGCATTGCCGACAATGGGTGGTGAATTGGGACTTGTTGAGCTCTGGCTGCTGGTTCCTTAGAGAAGGACAGGATCTCTGGTTCAGGTTTTCTTCCCAAGAGTAGGTGTGCAGGGACAAAGTGCTGGAGAGGCCCTGTGCCCTGAGGAACATAGTCCTTCCCTCCATCAGCACCCAAGGAATTGGCCACTAAAAGCATTTTGTATAACTGGAGGGCAAGGTTTTCCTTTTGTTGGCCACAGAGTTTGTACGAGACCTGCATGACTGACTGGAAGAAAAGAATATTTGTACCTTATATATCGGAGAAATTTCTCAGGAACGGTAAATCCTTGTGAAAATCCTGCTCTGAAATGCTGCCAAGAGCAGTGGTTGTGTTGTTATTTGCCATGTCAAAGCCAGTCTGTGAGGAGCACCTTCTCTCCATGTACTGTGTGACTCTGGCAAATAGAGTAGGACATTTTTCTCCCAGCAGATTCTATCTTTAATGCTGCCTGCACTCCAGGAGTGCCAGCTTTTCCTCCCCCACAGGCATTTCCTGGTACTGGCTGCCTGGCAGCAGCCAAGCCAGCAGCGTGGTGCTCACAGGTGGAGCACATGGGGCACCTTGTGCAGGCATGCCTTGCCTGGAGTGCCTCTTCACGCTTCATGGACATATGTGTACACTGAGCATCTATTTTATCTCACTGGGGTTTGTTGATTGCAGGATGTATCCTCCACTCACAATCCTCTGCACTCAGTGTCTTTCAAAATCAGGTTCTCCTCAGCCTGCTGCTGTCACTGTGAAATCTGCCCACCTCAGGGATGATCATCATTTAACATAATCTTGTGCTTTCCTTCATGCTTCATTTTTCATGCTCTTAGCAGCTATAACAAGTCTGAAAGGTAAATGATGAGAAGCCTGAAGTATGCAAGGAATGACTATTTGATTCTCCTCAACAATGGGAAAGAAAAGCCACAAACACCTTTGAATTTTCACATATATAAGATCTTGTTCATGCCACACCCGTGCTGGGCTCAGAAACATAAAACATGCTGACTTATATTTATAGGAAAATCAGAACCGGTACCTGGAACATAATGAAGTTTTGCAAGAGCACTTTTGAGGAAAAATAGGTCTTATTCAGATATTCTTAATTTTAATTGAGAAATATAAAATAAAATAATATTTGCATAGAAATGTTCTGTTAGGTAAACTTTACATTTACTTTTCAGTTGTATTGAAATAATAATGTTGCCATTTTATTTTCATTTATAAAAGCTTTAATCACTCATGTGCATTTGGTTCAAAATCAACAATTTCAGACTTTTTTCCCAGTGCTCAGAAAGTTAGCTTTCCAATCTGTTAGATTTTTCACTACAATAAAAAGTCCTTTTTTCTCGAGTGTTATCAGGTTTGACAAAGCAAAATAATGATGATTAATAAAATACTACCTTTGACTAAACCTGTTTGGTTTTATTGCCTTATTCTGTAGAGGTTTGTTTTTCTTCTTGTGGTGTAATTGTTACATTTGGAACAGAAACACCAATGTTCCAGGCTTGCAGATACCAGCTCCAGTTCTCAGACTCACTCTCCTCTGACTGCTAATTGAGGCATTTCTTCATTAGTAGTGTGAGCAGGAGCAGAAGTGCCTTCCTTGCCCCCATGGCACAGCTCCTTTGGGAGTGGGTGAGTACAATAATGCAGGGAAAAGCAGCTCTGGGACAAAGCACGGACTAGCAAGGCTGGATGGATTTGTCACAGGGAAAGACAGCTCTGAGCTGTGAAGTCCTGGTCCTCTAGAGGAGGGTTATGGTGTCTTGGCTCTTCAGGGTGCCCCTTCTAACAGCTGAATGCTGCTACGTGTTTTTAGAGGATTAGAAAGGCAGAGAGTTTTTTATTAGAAGCTGAAAATTATTAAATGCAGTAATAGATCTGCTGTGGAAGTTTGAATAACAGTTTGAACATGTGAATTAAGGTTCAGAAATTTACTGTGATGCCCTCAGGGGCATGTCTTTGCAGTAGCTCTATGTAGAGATAAGCAAGGTACCATGAGAATCAATTTCTGCTTTTTGTAGCTACGGTAATTTGGGCTAATTAGGGCAGGCTGAGCACCACCCTGGTGCTGAACAGAGAGCTGTATATAAATTCAAAATAACTAAGCTGTCAACTTCAGTGAGTTCCTCATCCAAAAGACCTCGTGGAAAAAAGCTACTTGCACAGACAGGCCATCCTGAGAGCATCCCAAGCCACGAAAGAAATGTTTCAGTTCTGAAGAAGATGCAATGCTTAGAGCTCCCTGCCAAGTGAAGCTTCCCTGGTGCTGTCTGCAGGGTGCCAGGAGCCTTTGGGGAGACTGCCTGGGGACAGCTGGGTGCTTTGGCACCTCTGGGTGTCCGACCTGGCTCAAAAGGGCACAGACAAACTGCGTGCACTTCCCATCTGCTCTGCCCAGCACCGAGTCCAGTAGAGCCTGACCAGGCTTCCAGCAGTACCTCCAGGATGAAAGGCTGAGATCTGCCCATGGTTGGCACCTTCCTCCTGCCCAGCCCCACCTCAGCAGTGCCCTGCAGCTCCCTGAACCATCACAGCAGCACCAACACCCGCAGTTGGCTTTGGAAAGCATCAGCTCCTCAATGCCTGTCTCTGCTCCAGTTCTCACTTGGTTGAAATGATGAAACCCTGCACAACAGCAGTCTGACACGGCTGCTCACTCCTGGAGAGGATTCGCTTGCTGCATTGACAAAGCTGCCAGGTATGTGGAAGGGGAAGGGCTAGGCTGTGCTCATATGCTCCAAAAGCAGTTAAGAAACCTGAAAACACAGCACAATCTGATGTAAACAAACAAGTTCTGCATATTCTCCCTTCCCAAATATTCAGAAGTCTTAAAAGAATTGGGTGTGTAATTGAAAGTAGCCGAAGGCAGCTCTGTGCTGTGCTACCAGCGCTTACGCAGCCGATCACCCAAAGTTTCACTTGGCAGCTTGACAGGGTTACGTGTTTTCACATGGGTGAACAGTTCTCTGACAAAGCACTGCAGCCTGAACAACACTGAAAACCACATTGTCTTGTTTCATGGACTCTGTTTTCACCAGGCTGGAAGAGAAATTTTCTTTTCTTTGCTCCAGCCTTGCCACCGAGTCCCTTGCCTGAAAGTGCAGCCTTCCAGCACCAGGAACTTATCTTTTTTTTGAGCTCTTGAACCTTACTTGCATTTTCACTGAGAGATAGCATCCCTTATGTTGTGCTCCATGTCCTTGCTAAGCTCCTCTGGAAACATAGTTGCTAATGCCAAGGGATCCTCTTGTCAGGAAAAGATCTGAACCTGCTGCATTTTTGATTTTGGAAGACATTGATCAAAAAATTTGACACTTGCAAGGGATGCAATTGTTCTGAGAACTGAGAAGCATTTTACTGTAAACCCAAGCGCTCCAGAGGAAGGGAACAGAGCTGGCTCCAGAACACCAGGTTGGATTCCTTTCATGCCATGACCTGCACTTTTTTTCTCTTACGAGCCAGAGAGGAAAGTCATTCCAGGGAAAGAAAATTCAGTATTTATTCAGTAACAAGTTGATGAACAAAACACAAAGAAAGAGGCAAGATGAGCCTCTTAGTTCTGCACTGAGGAAACAGAGAAACTTTTCTTTTCTACCATGGCAGCTCAATAGCTCTCAAAAATATTGGATTCCCCATCTTTTGAGAAAAAGTCTCACTTTTGATGACTTTGTTCCATGCTAGAAATATCTTTGGGGTTGTTTTTTCTGAAATATGACAAGACAAACAGAGAACTCCATAACATGGGCAGACACTATATGATACTAAAATCTGACATGTTTTTGTAGTATCATTGTTTTCATTCATGTATATGCTATTTCCTTCCTACTTGCATAACTTAAATAAATGTGAAGGTGCTACAGTGCTCCTGAGAGCTCCATCCTAGGGAAAAAATCTGAGCTGCTGAGCTGAGCCAGCAAGAGCAATTCTCCTGACTAAAGCAATGAGGATACATTGTTTAAAAAAGAAAAAGTAAAAAAGTAGAAGTCTCTTCATATAATTGATTTCTGTTGTTTTGGGGGAGAAAAGATGCTTTTTTCACTCATCACTCTTGTGAGGGACATAAAAGTCCACCTACAATACAAATCATGTTGTTTACCAAAACCACAGCCAAGTGCATTTCTGGTTCCTTCTGCAGCAAGCTTTAATGTCAAGTGGCATTCCCAGCATGGAGACAAATTTATTTATTCATTAATTCAATATATTCAATAAGCCAACCAGCACACAGACTTATTCTTTACAAGTAATTAGAATGTATTACAAGCATACAAATGTGCCTAAGATTGAGAACTTGGTTTATAATCTAATGAAAATATTGTCACTGAATTAATTTCCTATGTGGTGCCAGACTCACAGAATAAAAAGTATATTGAAAGTCTTCAGAGACCTACTGTCAACAGCCCAGCACTACCTCTATTTTAAGCAGGAGAAGATTAGATTTCAAAAGCCTGTTCTTTTTCATGCATGTCCTAGTTGTCGTAGAGGAATCTTCTGTACTTGAAAGGCCTCATGAAAGTTTCAGAAATTATGAAAGTGAAGAAACTGGCTTTTTTTGCTACAAATATAATTTAAATTAGTACTTGAATATTAATAACTTATCTATTAATTAAAATTTATTTACTTATTAAGTTTTTTTATAGTGCTATTGATTTATTATTAGCCATTAGTCATTTAAAAATGCATTAGTCTCACAGAAATGGAGTTCAGCTGTCAACTTACCGGGCTCAAGGCAGTTGGTCCTCCTTGTGACGAGCTGCAGTCCTGGGCGCTGCATCGCGGGTTGCATCACGGCAGCAATTAAAAATTGGGGTGGGTCTGACTGTGGTCTTTGCCAGCACTGCAGCACACACAGACCCTCACTGGTACAGTCCTTGTTAAAACCTTTTATTTCACATTTGCCTAAGATTTAATTTATCAGTGTTTTGCAAAGTGTCTTTCAGTTTAGCAGTGAGAAGAGCAATACTTTTCAGAATGTGATCTCAGTATCACACACAATCCCTTGGCAGCAGGCTGGGACAGACACAGGCTCTTGGCTGCTGCTCCCAGGGAACAGCTGCTTGGCCCCGTTCGTGGCCCTTGGAAGTCAGGCAGATGAACCACAACTGGGATATCGGTTCCAACTTTCTGTTCTGATCAGCTGATACAGAAAGCAAGCAGGAACAGCCGCGTCTGGGTGCACTTTCAGACCCAGGCTGCAGCCCCATGTGGAGCCGCATCCCTGAAGCATCCCAGGAGCTGCCAGCCTGATAGCAATCTGCCTTCCAGCACACTTTTGTGTCTTTCTGCCTAGTGCACAGCCTGGGGCCTTCTCTCTCTTTATAGAAATGGGAAAAAGAAAAAAAGAAAAAAAAAGAAAAAAAAAAAAAAAAAAAAAAAAGAAGAATTTAAGTTATCCAGTGCTACGTAATTAATTGTTTTTAGTCAGATGCATTTTGCCTGCTTCGGTGTGCAGCAGGCTTCCATTGCTGTGTCCTGCACGAAAGGTGATTGCCACTGGGAATATAATTACCTGTTTTCTCCTCTCAGTCCTAAAACAAAAGGTTTCCGCATAGTGCTGAAGCGTAAAGAAAGATCAAGGGAATGTTCGGGGTTCCCTGGGAGCACTTCAGTGCAAGGCTTATCAGCGGCTCCTTATCACCTCTGATCTGACAACACAGGTGTGATGGGATGCCCCCGCTGGGACGGATCCCTGGTAATCTGGTCAGGAATAACTCATTGTGAACTGCTGGACACCAGTTTACTCGTTACCAGTTGAACAAAGGAGCAAATAAAGCCTACCTGAGAGGTGCTAGCACCCGGAGGGTTGTGGTACTCCCAGCCCTTGCACACCACCCCTGCCATGCTCCCTGGGGACAGAATGGGTGTTCAGAAGGAAAAGGCATTTCATATCCAATGTCCCTCATTTTAATAAAACAAATGGCTCACTGTGAAACATCTTCCAAAAAAAGGAAACCTCTGTGACCCACATCCTTGCTGCAGTGGCAGAGCCAGAGCAGCAGCCTGTGCCTTCCCACTGCTCTGGGGAAAGGTCCCTGTCCCACCCGATGGACAGGACTTGTCCCCACAGCTGGGTCAGAGAAGTTCATGGCTGAAAGGGTCAGTGTCTGCTTACAGCCACGGTCACAAAGCTGAGAGGTGCTCTCCCCAAACTCAACCCAAAATGCCATGAGCACCGGTGGACATCAATGCATGCTCAGCTCTGCTCCTCTGTGGACCAGGTCTCCCTCACCCTCCTCATTTCCAACTCCCTGCACGTGCTCCCTGGGCCCCACCACCTGAGGGGAGGAGGCAGTATGCCAAAACATTGTCTTGAACGCTGAACTGAAGCAGCAAAAGAGCTAAAAATAATTTTGGGAAGAAACTGTGTTGAGGTCCAAATGAGGTTGATTGTTTAATCAGGAAATAGTAGGTAGAAAGCTGTAAGGAACCCTTCAGTGCCCTATCCTTTTCTACAGTAGTTTAAATGGAAAAATGGCTCAACCAACAAAACCAGTTGAATTCCACCTAAGCCTGTTCAAAAGTAAAATACCACAGCACATGGAAAGATTTGTTTGGAAGGGACAAAGAAGCACATGACAGTGACAAAAATCTGTCACTGATGGATGACATGAGGGGGTTGAGCCAGGCTCTTGTACTTTATGTGTAGCTCCAGCCTGTCCCTCCTGTCAGCTGCTAAAGGCTTGCCACAAAAACATTGCTTTTATCTGCCTGTCTTACAGAATCCTTTTTGCTTTGGACATTTTCTGACTATGTCAGGGTCTGATCAAACCCTCATTACCTGCTGCTTCTAGGAACTGGATCTGTTCTATCTGCCAGTCAATCAGCAGGCACAAAGGATGGCAAAAAGATTTTGGGGTGAGCAGATGTTGGGTTAGATCCCTGCACAGTTCCCTGTGGATGCACCATCCCATAGATGTATAAAAATATCACTTCACTTCCACATTTTGGCTAAAGATGAGAGAATGTAATGCCCTCTTGCTAACTAAAGGTCAAGATATTGCTAATGTGTAAATCCAGACATCAGAGCAAGGACTCCATCATCATTCAGTGCAGTGAAACATGCATTGCTCTAGTTCATGAGGTGCTTTACCTAATTGTGCACTTTTATTTTTTTTGCAGTTTGGGGTGCAGCTTTGGCCATGTCCTACACTGGGCCTTGCTCACCAGGTGACACTGCAAGAGCCACTCTGCTCTGTCTGTGACAAAATCATCCGACCCTGGCCATGGCTGGTGAGAACCATCAGACCTGTGAAAGGAGCTGCAGGCCAAGGAGATGTGCAGATCATTTCTGAATTTAAGGCCTTCACACATACAACTGACACTGTGCTATCACTTTGTCCAAGCAATTCATATTTAGTTCTCAAAGTATGAGAAAAAACAGCTGAAGACTGCAAATGGTGGCTTTGACAAATACTGCAGGCCAAATTCATTAGCAAGCTTTCAGAGAGAATTGTTTCATTTTCCCATCATAAGTAAACAAAGAAATAGCATTTCTATCACCTCATTTCAGAATGTACCTGCTGTTTCTGGGGCTAATTATCATGTTCTTTCTGTGATGGAAAATAGCCCTACAGCATCTTAACTGCAAAATTTGGTCTTCAGGAAAGAACGGTTTTCTGAGGACATAAAAATGTGTTTCATTCTTACTGAATAATTGGTTTATATTTGAATATAAATAAATGAGAAGAAAGTATGCCATCTATTTTGTAGCATTTGATACACAATCATTTATACAGTGTGGCCATACTCATAATATTTCTTTTATGTTATTAAAATTACTGATAAAACACTAGACATTCATTTGTTACACCACTTCCAAGTGCACAGGAGGATGAACAAATGTGTTTTCATTATAAGAGGTAATAATAATTAAGAGTGACAGAACCTTATCCTCAGGATCTGCCTCCCAGCAGCAGTTCAGCTGATAAAAAAACAGAAGTTAAGATAAGGCAGCAATTATTAAGACAAATCTTTTGAAGGGCTGTTTGAACTCCTGTGTCCAGCAGATAATCTGATTTTACAAGGTGCTCCAAGGCGGGGGAGGCTGCATGGGAAGCAGTACCCAGGTGCAGGCCTTTAGCCCCTTGCACCGGCATTTTTACCTCTAGCCATTTCCCTGGTCTCTTCTTCTTTTGTTTGCTACAGCTGTGGCACATAAATCAGTCTCCATTCTGTCTCACTGACACCAAAGAGAAATAGAACACAAACAATGCACAACACCAAGCCCCAAATGTATTCATCTTTCTTTTTTTTTTTTTTTTTTTTTTTTTTTTCTCCCTTTTTTTTATTTTTTGTGATCCCTTTCACCTATTTTTGGGGGGAGATTCAAAAATGGCTACAGGCAACTCTAATTCTTCCTTCATGAATATTAGATGCACACAGAGCATGAATATTTGAGTAGCTAATTCTGACTTAGGTGAATCCAATAGCTAATGGCAATTCATTTTTCCTCAGTGACATTCCACCAATAACCAGTGTGAGTGGGACAGGATGATGCAGTTTGGAGCTGGAAAGCAAAAGGGAGTGAAACTAGGAGCAAAAATGCTTTATTGATCTAGTCTTCAGGTGAGTCTTGGGGCTGTGCCTCCTTCCTTACCTTGGGAAGAGTTTGAGTGGAGCGATCTGTACTCAGCAGCTATGTGTGAATCTTCAAGAACAAAGCAAGGGGAGAAAATTTAAAACAGATTTTTATTATGGCACTGAGATGCTTCCTCTTGATGTGTCATGCCCTTTGTAGTGTCACTCACATGGTGTGCAAACTGCAGTGGGAGGACTCTGTTGGTGCCAGCTCCCTGCCCCAGGACACACCATGTCCTCACTGCTGGGCACGACCTGTGAAGCAGGCAGTGCCCTGTTTCTCCAGGAAGGTGAACCCACCTTGCTGTGCAAGGGCTACAGGAATGGGCTGAAATGACATGGGAGGATGGAAACGGGGCTGTCCCATTTGGTGATACCAGGTTATCTGTAAAACTGCATGCTTTGATTTGTAGTCAAAAGTAGAAATTGTGACATGATGTCCAAGGTATAGAAAAGGGATGTGGTGTTTCTGGGCCTAGAGAATAACAATGAGTAATCAGATGTGACCATACCAAACCTCAGCTGAGGTTCCATGTTTATGTTTACATGGCCCAAGAGACACCAGCAAGTATCTATCATTTAAAATTAGTCCTGAATTTGGCATTACTTTATATAATGCTTTATAATCCATTGCTAATACTTACACATTTTTGTCTGCTTTAGCATGAGGCTGCCCTTGCATGTGCTTTGCACAGGAAAGGTGACACTGGGTCTCTGAAATCATCACAGAGCAGCTCCTCTGCCAGGGCTGGGTCTGGCTTGGCTCCCTGTGTCTGGCCGGCCAGCCAGCCGAGGAGCCAGATGTGTAACAATCTGTCTCCATCCCTACAGAACAGCTCTCAACCTTCAGAGGCCAAAAACCAGCACAGGAGCCTCTGCCATCAGCCCTGCTGTGTCCTTCTGCCCCGCAGCCTGGGCTCCTGTTCCACTGAAACCATCGAGGCAGTGCTCAGCTGTCCCTGTCCCTGCCCCCTCCTGCCTGCAAGGACACTGGTGCCAGCCCCAGGACACAGAGAACACACTCTCAGTCTGCAAAAGCAAAGAAAGAACTGCACACTGAGAGAAAGTCCTGCTTAGTTTACAGGTTGTTTTTATTTACAAATATACTGAAGTGTAATCTCTCTCTTTTTTTTCTTTTTCTGTTTTTGTTTAGACTCTGTGTGTGTGTGTCTCTGTGTGTGTGTGTGCTCATGCACGTGGGAAGGAACATGATGCACGAGCAACTCATGGATCTTAGCTGCCAGCAATGGTGGCAGGAAAAAAATTGAAGTGAAATGAAATTTAAAAACACTAATAAATAATTTAATAATGACAAATAATTAAATTAAAAAAAAAATTCCAATCTACATACATTATGGTGGTTTGTTTCCAACATGGAGGGAAAGGAGCAGCGAATCTACAGTGAAAGGAGCTGGTTAAGTATGAGAGAGCACAGTCAGATTTTTTACAAGTTAAACAAATTGTAACAGACAGCTACAAAATACTACATTTCGATAACATAAATACAGAATATATAAATATACAAGTAATACAGCCATACACAGCTAAAAAATAGGGTGTTCACCTAAAAACAGAGTTCCCAATGCAAAGTATCTGGCAGCCCCTTCACAGCTGCTGCTGAACAGAACCAGAGCGCATCGAGCCAAGGTGATCCAGGCTGCAGCTGCCAGGAGGGAAACAGCCATCAGTGTAGTTAGATTGGCCTCAGAGAAGCAAGGCTGTGTTGAAAGCCCCCCAAAGCCAAAAGACTTCAGTCAAGCAAATGCCCAAGCCTGTCCCTAAGCAAGGAGCACAGGTGCCTGAAGCCCTGACCCTGTGGCCCGAGGCTGTGGAAGAGGCTGTGGAGGGACCTGCATGCTAGGGAGCAGCTACTGGTGACAAATTCCTGGGGTGAGCTGGGCATGGGGCTGGGATGATCCAAAGCACTGAGACTCTAGGTTCTACGGCTCCAGCTCTCACAGCCATGGTGTGCCTCAGCTGCCTTTGTCCTTCCACTGCTGTGACCCAGCTTGTGAGAATCCTTCCCTTCCTCACGGTTCTGCTGTTCATTTCTAGTGAGTTTCAGGGAGAACCAGAGATCTTATGACAGGGTTCATAGAGGTGCTCTTGTCAACCCCAGCTTGTAGCATCCCGGCAGCGTTCCAGAGCTGGGTTCACTGGAGCACCTGGGGTAGTGGCTCGGGATATACCTCTGACCCTTAAGGAAACTAGAAGGGGGTCCTGAGCACAGTAGGAAGGGGGAAGTGGGTTCACATCATCTCTGGAAGGTTTGCTGGCATGAAGGACCTTCCCCACGACATGATGCACAGTGAGGTGGCTGAGCAATGACCCCTCCAAGGACCTGGTAATGATCATCTGAGTTCTGCAGGGTGGGTTTGAAAAATCCGCTCAGCAGCTACTGTGTGACTACCATGAGCCACATCTCAGGCATGGTTAGCTGTGACTGGGCCAAGTGATCTGGATGTTTTTGATGACAGAGTTTAAAGAAGAAAAGGAGATCAAAATGCCCAGGATGACGTTTCAATATAAGTGACTGCAACCACCACCATTTATTTTACACCAGTAACATAATTGTCTTCAATATTGTGACTGTGAAATGTCTGCCACCAGCCCCAGGGTCTGCCCCACAGAGCAAGGTAAAGAGGGTCTCAACAGTAGCCAACCATACAAGGGAAGGTGCTGCTGCCCATCCCAGAGCCCAGCTGGGACCAGCACCAGCTCAGTCACTGTCCAAGGGTGCTGGGAACTCTCTGCCACCCTCACAGACCTGCAGCTGGACCAGAAGGATCTCTGAGCTCATACCCAGGATATTCATCCTGATCTCACAATCACCTTTTTTATACATTATTGAGCACACTGAAACCTAATCAATCATCTTTTACTTAATTGCATCTTGTCACCACTTGAGCTGCACATGTATTCCTTGATTAGCCAAAACAATATGATGGAAACACTGTGAAGAGCTCACTTGATACATTTGTGTTAGAGAGAGGTTAATTTCCTAGGGAAAATGATCACTGTAAGGTGCATGTAATAAACTGCTGTCATGACCTCTAGCCTTTGAGCTCCCATATGTGCAATCATCGTTTGTGGTTTCCGTGGAAGTGCCAGATGCTAAGAATTTTTGTCAAGAGTTTATCAATTTGACTCGATGTAAGATATTACTGTGATATGGCCCATTAAACATTTTACTTTCACCTGATCAGGGACATTCCCTTGACAACAGAAGAGTAAAGCAGAAATCAAAGAGGTCAGAGGTTGCTGTATAATCTTTTACTGCAAGGTCCCAGGTTAAAACCACAATGATCACACTCCAGTAGGATAATTTATTCCACAAAAAGAAAGTGACATTTATTTTGTTTTAATGAACTTTGGCCTTTGCCAGCTATCGCAGGCCCACTGGAAATCCTTGCCTTTACATTCCTTGCCTGGACCAGCAGTGGCCCTCCATGGCATGGAAAATGTTGCACATGCCGAGGGCCTGAATGTGTGCGTGTATGTGGCTCCAAAGGTGGCAGGACATGGGGCAACAAACAGCTAAGGCATCATCATACGACACACCAAGGGAGAGGAGAAAGTATGTACAAGCATGAAAAAAAAGATGGCAAACAGTCATCCAAAAAATCAGCAAAGAATTATACTTCAGCTCTAAAATGGGATGTCTGATTTTTTTCCTTGGAGATGGATTATTTTTCAACATCCATCCCAGATGCAGAGGTAGAGTTGGGACAAGGCAGTTCTCCAAACTGTAGGTCATGTTATAGTTCTCATATAAGTCCCTGTAAACACCAAAAATGCCATTTTGATCCTGTCAGTTATAAGATATGAAGCAAGGCTGTGCCTGTGTGAGGAGTCTACAAACTGGTGCATGTTAGAGACTTTTCTATGACTGTAAAGTAGCACAGCAGAGGGGAGAGGAGGGAAACGATGAATCCGTCCAGACCGGTGGTGACAAATGACAAATGTTTACATGTGCCATTTGAAACCTGCTTGCTTCTGCCCTGCAAGCAGTGAGGATCACCTGAGTTCTTTATAGATGTTTGCTATCATGCAGAGAGAAAGGAAATTGTTATTTATTTTGTTACACAAGGAAAGGGAAAAAATACTCAAACAGAATGGGTAAGAAAAGAAAATCCTTTCAATTTCAAAATATATCCAGGGGCTCATAACGCTCAGTTGGTACCACATCCTTGCCAGAAAGCAGGGAGTGGTCACTAGGAAAAGCAAATGAACAAAAGAGACCCACCTTCCTGGGGATGGCAGCAATCGGAACCTACACAGGCTGGGAGAGGGAGAGGGAGAGGGAGAGGGACAGGGACAGGGACAGGGACAGGGACAGGGACAGGGACAGGAATGTCCCCTGGAACCCTCACAGAACCACCAGTCCCTTCCCTGCCCGAGGCTGTGTGCGGCACACAGGGGCTCTGCACCTCCAGCAGTGGGAGGGAGGTCCTTGGACTGCGCTCTGACCCCTGCACGACACACAGAGACGGACACACGGACACACAGACACACAGAGATGGACACACAGTCACACAGAGATGGACACACGGACACAGAGATGGACACACGGACACACATGTACACACAGACACACAGAGATGGACACACGGACACAGAGAGGGACACACAGATACACACACAGGGATACACGGACACAGAGATGGACACACAGACACACACGGACACAGAGACGGACATACAGACACACACACAGACACATGGACACACACATGGACACACGGTCACACACATGGACACAGACACACAGAGACGGACACGTGGACACAGAGATGGACACATGGAAACACATACAGATACATGGACACACACAGAGACACACGGACACACATGGACACACGGACACACAGACACACACAGACACACACACAGACACGTGGACACGGAGAGACACACATGACACATGCATAGAGACACACAGACAGACAGACACAGACATACATGGACACAGAGACATGCAGAGACAGACACATGGACACATGGACACACATGGGACACAGACACATGGACACACATGCAGAGACACACACATGGACACAGACACACACAGACACACAGACACTGACACACACACACACACGTACACACACACAGACACACACACAGAGCCTCATCCACGGTGCTCTCATCATCTCTGGAGTGAGAACCTATGCACTTACCCTGCAGATAAAACTTTTCTTTCTCAAGAAACCTCCAGCATACTCAGTCCACGTTTCCATGCCAGGGGAAAATGGTGTTTTTTCCCTTGGACCCATCATCCTGTCCTTCCCACCTGTGTCCCTGGAACATCAGGAGGGCCTGTCTCCACCAGCTGATGCGGAGCTGCCCGCAGGACCCCCGAGGCTGAGGCTGCTCCCTCCCTGGGTGCTGAGGCTACAGGGGTCCTGCTCTGCCTCCCCCTCCGTGGCAGACCCACGCTCCCACAGAAGATGCCAAGTCCCACAGGGACACTCTGGTGCTGGCCCAGTACCAGTCCTCAGCCTGGAGGAGATAGATTAACCAAAGCTTAGGACTTGTTTTTCAGCTATTATGGTCAATATATTAAAGGTATTTATTTAAGAAAGTGCCTATCCTGCCAATCTTTCCCCATGAGCTCTATTTTGAACACACCCTATAATTACTGATATTACCCTGGCAAATATTCCCCATGAAGTTTTCTCTACTGAGAGCCATGACTGTACTTGTCCTCTTCTCCACATTATAATTATCACCAGGCAATATTTATAGCTATACTATTATTATTTATGATACTTTATGCCCTACAAAAATCTATATGGCATTTGCTCAAACTCCAGCATCAGAGGCAGACTTCAGCTGGGCCATCCCTTCCATCAGGGTACCTGTTCTTGCAGCACTTGCACTGACCATGGCACTGTCAGCTGGCACCATGGCCAGGAGTCCTGGCAGTGGGGGATTTGCAGGCTGTGGTGAAATTTCAGCTCAACATACCTGAACTTCCCATCGTAATTTCTTTCATAGTTTCCTGATCCTGGCTGGTGCACATTTCAGGACTTCTGGTGTTTCAGGCTAGAACTGTGTATCCTTGATTCTTGCTGAGGCAAGGTAACTAAAGGAGTGCTTAATTATTCCAGATGGACAATAGAGAACAGCACATTTATGCCTCATGCAAAACAAATAAACAACAGAATGAAAAACACTTGTTTGCCAATCATGGTCTAGACTTGAAATTTGGCACTGCAATACTTACAAACAAATGTAAATGTTTTAATCTCACACTGCAGAAAAAATTAAATAAATCTGTCTTGTAAGCACCTTTAGTTTTAATTATTTAAGATCAACACTAACCTAAATGCCTCTGCCTCTAACATGCATCTCCTTTCCAGGGTCATAGACCTTTCTTACTCTGAAATCACTGGCTTTCTCCACAAATACTGTTGACCAGTTTCCTCAGTATCATATGCATAAGGTCTATAAACTAATGAGCAGATCTAGGTTATGTAGAAAAAGTGTAGAAAGGAAACAAATGCTGAACTTCACATTTACATTAACTTCTCACAGTTCAAATGGCAATTTATCCACAACATAGTATGAATCATGCAGTAAGAAAAGGAGGAATCTCCAGTTTCTTTGATTTATTTGTCATATGGTTGACTGATGTCAGTATCAGTGGCTAAAAAAAAAAAAGTTTAGACATCCAAAAGAAAGGAGGAGAGAGAGGAGGAAAAGGTCTAGCTTTCCACAAAATCCATTTCCTTTAAGATGATGAGCTCAAACCAAACCAGATCAAAGGCTGAGGACGAGCAGGTTCTTCTGTTCCTTCCGTGCTTGTCTCGTGGTCTGGCGCCAGCTGGGAACCAAGGGTATGGGACGGGTGGATGTGTTTTGTCTCTCCATATATGTATGTATGTAGGTATTAAAATATATATACATACATACACATATATGCAAACAGAGACAGTCTTCCTAAAAAAACGCTCTTTGCAGTCCAGAGGCAGCAGAGTCACTGTGAAGGAAGAGCTGGGCAACATATGGCTGTAGAGTCTGCACTGGAAAAGTCACTGGCTAAACACACGCCGGCTGTTAGTTCTCTTTATTTTCATGAGGCGAAATAGGAGCTCTGCATAGAGTACAGCCTGTCAATGGGATTTCCTACTCTAGCCTGCATGGAGTTAACTTCGGAAGAGGCAAGAAAACAGTCGCTCAAGCTAGTTAAAGAGGTATCACTGTCGATATCATGAAAAATGGAGTCGTTTCCTGCAAATGAAATGTACACGTTAAGCTGGATGCTGTGCAGCCAGGGGAGGACACAGCACACGCGGATGCTCACGGGCTGCACGCTGCAGCAAACAGGAACACTCCTGATGCTGTGGTCACATCTTAACCTGCTTTGGCTCTGAGGGTCTGACCTACGAGGAGGAGGGCCCCACTGACAGCACTGCACCCAAACCTGACGGGATTTAGTTTCAATATCAGTCAGCAGCACAAAACAGAATCTTGGCTGACAACGGGAGCAAATGGTGCTGGGGAGGAGCAGGTCCCCAGCTTCTCCATGGGCTCTGCACTCATGGGAGCACCAGGACTGTCAGGAAAGGTGGGACCAGATACTGAGTGCCCATGACATAATCATTCTGGTCTTCATGTACACACAAGACAAAAGTTCTACCAGTATGACAGGACCCAGGAAGAGACCCAGCTTCCCTGGCCTCAAGTGAGCTACAGTTGTAAACATGCTCTCCTTTCGGAAAAGTCCACTCTTTTAGGGCTGGTTTAGAACAGCACCTCTTATTTCCCTTAACAATTAAGATTTCAGCTTATTTCAACACTGAAGGTACCAGAAAAAGCTCTAGCTCAAGTCCTGGGGCCCCTGTGAAAGTGTTAGTCTGGTTCTTTTTGCCTCACACACTCGGGCTCAGTGCCATCCCCTGCATCCTTTTTTGGAGCACAGAACCTGCTTCCCAAGGAGCTTTACTCAGAAAGTCAAGCAAACCAACAAAATCACAAACCACCTAATGCTCGAGGGCACTTCATCTGTCCTCAGCTCCTTACAGGACCTCCCAAACTTCCTGGTGTACACCACTGACTTGTCTCAGTGGCAAAAGTAATGACACAGACCCAAAGTAATGACACAGACCCAAAGTAATGACACAGACCCAAAGCAGATTTCCTGTTGGCCTGTGCATGCTGTGCCCGGGACAGTGATGAGCATGTGAGCCTCTACAGAGAAGTGCTCCTGGTCAGCAGAAAGGAGTCTGAAACAGGCCCTTGTGGGCTACCCCAAGGCCGAAATCACAGTCTGAAAAATCCTCTGACATTCTTTTTAAATGCCACACTGCAATTGTCCAGAATCAATAATTGAGCATTTAGTGCTTGTAATGCGTTTGATGTGTGGTCAAGCAATCGTGAAAGCAAACCGTCATCTTGATTTGGGACAGAGAATAAAACTATGCAGGAGGAATGTCCTGTGGTAACCCATCTCTTAGTAGCTCAAGAACTGTTCTTTAACAAATCCACGCATCCAATCTGAGTGGTCTTACTGGGCTGCTTATTCATTTTGTAATGAATAGATTACTTCTCTTTATTGAAGGCACTTTTTCCTCAAAGCTTCTAAGAAAAAAGGAAAAATTTGTGAGGGAACTAGAATTTGGTACTGTTTATTTTTCAGTGTCTTGGACAGTGGTTTAAAAAAGTGGAGCTTGGAGAGGTGATGTTGCTTGCTTATCATTTATCAGAATTATACTGTGAAATAGTTTTGAAAGGTGTCTAGAGCTTGAGATGAGCTCTATTCTACCCCCTTATGTGTACAAGAAAATATACACATGAAACTGACTGGTACAAATTCCCTGGTACAAATCCCAGAAAAAATATTGTAAAAGCCAGTAAACCTGCTGCCCCTGTGGTGTGTGATCCAGCACACAGACCCAGCTACTTGGGATGTGGCAGAATGAGGCATGCCTTACCATAGGGGTTCATGTGGTCGCCTGGCATTTGTGGAGGGGTAAGACCCTGCTGAAATGGGTCTGTGCCATAACTGCTTTGCTCCATTGCTACAATCTGCTGCTGTGGTGGTGCAAGTGGTGTGTAAGATGTCATCATCCCTTCCATTCGGTTGGACATTACCTCTGCAAAGTGAAGAGTAGGCACAGTTACTGCTGGGGAACAGGGCACAATCAGTGGCAACAATGAACCCCAACAAATGCAGTCAGGGGGATCCTGTCAGTCAGAGAAACTTTCCAAATTTTGTCTGAGTGTAGAAGCCTGAGCAATAAGCTCAAAGACCTGTAATTTCTGACTACATAATTTCTGGAACTTCTAGGCCCTGGACCCTATCCTCCCAAAGTCTGTATACTCTGTGTGACAGAACCCAGTTATTCTCTAACTTCTGCTGGTCCCAGTTTTTCTACTCTGGGTTAAGTGGAGGGTTTGAGGCTGCAAGGTCTTGGGAGCTTGAGATACTCAAAAGTCCCCACAGAGCAGCAGAGCAAGTCCCAAGAGCCTGCCCCAGGGTCCAGACACTTGTGGGGCACAGGAGGGAATCTCCATGCCTTGGCTGGGGCAGTAACACTAGTGCCTGTGCAGATTCCCAGCTAAGCACTGTGCCCCTTGCTGCAGAAGAAAACAAACTACAGGATCTGTGTGGAGCAAGTGTCCTGGAGATTTCCTCCTGTGCAAACACCTCCATGTGGCACATTTCTACTAGAAACCAGGTAACAGCTTCTGTGTGAGCACCTCTGGGGCCTGATCCCACCAGGAGAACTTGGGGTAACTTACTGTGGGCACTAAAGTCCCCCCTTGTGGCCCATCCTGCTGGTGGCACTCATCACTCTCAGACCTTCATGTGCCCTGATGGCTGCACTAAAGCATCATGTGGGAATGACACTTCCAGACAACAGCAGATTCTTTCTCTCTTATTTTGCTTTTTCACAAATCCCCTACCTTGTCCTAGTCGCTGTGAGTTCTGCTGCTCCTGCTGCTGTTGGTGCCTTCGTGCTAGCTTTTTCATCTGAAAAAAGCAGAACAGAACAATCTTGTAGCTCCAAATGCAATGATTTTGTTTCCTTGCAAAACTCTCTGCAAACATCTTATCAGTTAACACAGACCATTTATACTTATGCACACACTCTTGTGGGTTCTGTTTCAGTTCTAAGCTTAAACATTTCAGTTTCCAGTTCAGATTTGCATGCAAAATTTACTCCCAACCCTGAGTTGCTTTGAGCATATAAATATCTTTGTTTGGAAGTTGCCTTTCTGGAGTGGATGTAGAGAGCAGAGCAGGCAGAACATGCAGAGCTCAGCTGTGGGACTTGTGCAGCGTGAGCTGCATCCAGGGCAAGAGCCCATGTTGAGGCACAGCTTGCATTTGAGTTTTGAGAATGTGACAAACAGCCTACCTTGGCTCTTTGGTTCTGAAACCAGACCTGGACGACTCGCACGCTGAGCCCTGTTTCAGCTGCCAGTGTTTCTCTGACCTGCAGGAGGAAATGCTTAATGATGCAATTTTTCATAAGTTAAAAAAAAGCCAAAAAAAATCACAGTTTTGTTAGGAGAAACATTTGTACATACAACAGAATTTGCACGTATAGAATTACTTTTTAAAATTCATCATATTTTTGCATAGTATTGTCAAGTTCTGCCCCTGATGGTGCTACCAGTTCTGTAAGTACAGAACAAGGAGTCTGAGCTGAGGAAAATTACACTAAATTTTACCCATAAAAGACTTCTGTGCAAAACCAGTGCTCTGCTCTCAGCCCAGAAGAACTGCTATTGCCCCAGGAAGGGGCAGGGCTGTCTGGGGCTGTGGCCTAATGTCAGGGCTGACTTGGTCCCTGGTGAAGCACCTACCTTTCTGCAGGGCTTAGAAGATACTTCAAAGGATGCTTTGAATGCTCGTCTCTGCTGTGTGGTGAGTATTGTCCTTGGTCGCTTAGGTCGTCTTGGGTCCTTCCCATCATCGCTTCCTTTTCCTTGGGTTACTTGGCCTTTGGTGGGCTTAACATCTCCATCTTCATCATCACTTTTGACTGGTGAAAAAAGGGTATATAATTGCACTTGTTCTGCCAAGAAAACAGGATGTTTGAGAACTATTTTTCAGTCAACAGGTTCAACTATTATGCCATGGTTATTTGAATACCTAAAGCAGCCGTGGGCAGGAAGAGACTGTCTTAGATCTGTGTGCTCTGCCTAAATCAAGTGCCATAGAAGCACAAAAGTGTTTTCAATTTTTTATTGAGGATGTGAGACTGATCAGGGGATGGAAACTCAGAATATGTGTCAGTGTTTCCAGGCACTGGGCAAAGAGAGGCTTTGTGCCCTTCCAGCACCTCCTGGGCCCATGTGCTCCCCTGCTCTGATCTCACCCCCCAGATAAACACCTTTACCTCCACAGCTGAACTCCAGCTTCTCCTGAAGCATCATCTGCAGACAGGCACTGCTGCCTGCACCACTACAGCAGCAAAACAGCAAAAAGCAAATGCCACACAAGCGTCTCAAAGCCCACCTAACTAACTATAGTGCAGATTCCAGTTATTGAATACTGCTTGGAATGTTTTGAACCTCCAGAGATAATGTTAAATATAATATTTGTTATCTCATTTCCACTTCCCTAAGAAAACATCAGTAATCTTCCTCTGTGCATTAAAATGTGTCTGAGTGTACAAGCACAAACTTCTCTTTCTTGGTAAATACATACGATTATCTGTGTGCTTGTGTAGACCAAAGAGATTTTTTGTATTTTTTATAATTAAATTCTGAATACTCATACAAACTGGTGATATTTCATGTGTTAATATATTGTCCTGGGAAATCTCAATCACAGTGGCAAAGGTTGAGGGGTAAACACACATTTTGTTGGGAAAATCAGCTTTTCAATTCAGCATATTTTATTTGATCAGACTACTGATTTTTCTTCCAGAAAACACTATCACATTAGTATAGGGACTTCACCATGAAGAAACGCACTGAAGTTCTTATATACTGAAAGACTTCATTTGGGGAATTAACAAATTAGGCTTTAATTTGTTTTAGGGTCTGATTATTGTGCACCTAGCAGTCTAATCACCTTTTACTTTAATAAGCATCTTTGGCCTAATGATTAAAGAGAAGTTCAGTCATTTTAATAACCATGACATTATTAACTTTCCAGCATGCCATTTCTAAGGAAAGGTTTGTGAGGATTAATACTGCTCATTGGAGAGTTACTTTTGTGTCCAGTGGATAAATATTTGATTGAAGCAGGACACGTTCTCAGCCAGGGCTTTGCAGATTGTGTGCTCTCACACAGACCCCTGGGAGATCAGTGTTTTCACTGTGTTAGACAACGGGAGACAAACAACTTGTTTAATTTGTCAGCTTGTTTTTCAGGTTTGGGTTTGGCTAACAAGAATAATGAGGGGGGGAAAAAGCATCTCCAGGAGTAAGAAACTCCCCTTTGTGCCAAAGGGAAATGAAATTGAAACCAAGACTGGTTTGTGCTACTGTGGTAGCTCCTCACTGCAGATCACAAACCAGGGCTGGTCCTGAAGAGGAGCCCACCCCTGCTGAAAGCTGATGCCAAATGCAGCTGTCAGCACTGGTTGTGTGAGCAAGAACAGCAGTGAGGGTGCCTGTGAGCAGCCCCAGCGTGGGGACAGCCTCACACAAGCTGCTCAAGGGGGTTTGGTGGACACGAGGCCGGTGCACAGTGGTAACTCGAGCTGCTGGGGGGCAAGGTATGCTGATGGTCAAGGAGGAAACTCACGTGCCTCAGGCACCTTCACCAAAAGCCCAGACCCTAAGAGGTGAGATGAACTCAGCAGAGCACTCGAGGTCCTGCAAACACAGCATGACAATAACTAAAACACTGCTCCAAGCATGCCCTGGTCCCGAGTCGGCAGAGACCTTTGTCTTGAGGCATTCCTGATGTGGAAATACGAATTTTAGCAATGTAGAGAATATGACTCTCAGATTAGAGATTAAGGATAATTTCTGCTACCAGTTAAAATGTAGTAACACATTTTCCCACAAACCAGAGGCAAACATGTCATTTGTACATGTAATGAAATGGTAACTGCTGATTTTCTTGCATATTTTCTTGGGAAACAAGTGTGGGATTATGATGGCACAAACCCACATCTCAGTTACTTTCAGATTATCTTCAGTACTTCTGTATTGCACTTGCAATCTTTCTTAAAGTTACTATTTGTAATTGGCAGAAAGATTCCTCTCAAATATCATATTACTGCTGTGCCAATTTTCCTACTTTAGTGCTGAAATTGTACGTGCAGAAGATCCCCTGAAAATACATTAAGTGGATGGAAGAATGACTATGGAGAACAGCACACTGATGCCCCACTTGAGTGAGACCTTGGGTAGCTAAAGTCAGTCTGATTCATGCTTTATGATCTTACGGAAAAACACTTCGATGAAAACAAAGATTTTGTGTTTTACTAGGCAGGAAGTTAAGGGAGTCAGGTTAGGGAAAGCAGACTGCCAGTAGGAATGTTTTCAGCTGTGCCTGCAAATTTGCATAGGTGGCACATGCATATAGATGAAGTGGATTGGAAAAGGGATGTACTTTTCTGTAAGAAAGTTCTACAAACTCACAGCTTTTCCAGTCAGAGCAGGTGTGGGAAAAGCTCACCTGAGTCTGAGTCATCTGGGCTGACCGAGCTCAACAAGTCTTTCTCTTTCTCATAGTCACTTTTGCAGAGCAGCTGCCCTTCCTTGAGGACGAACTCGTCCCCTTTCCTCAGCTGGCGCTCGCAGACGCAGCAGCAGAAGCAGCTCAGGTGGTACACGCACTCCAGGGCGCGCATCACGAACTCCGTCGGCGCGATCTTCTCCATGCAGCCGCTGCACTTCGCAGCGAACAGCCTGCAAGGAAGAGGCAGCACAGTCAAGGGAAGCATCAGATCATACCCTGCGTGCAGCTAAACCCAGCAATGTCTGCACAGAACAGCCTGGACCGTGCTTTGCCACACTGCAAGGCTCGCATCCTTAGGTTTGCAAATAGCATCAGCACGCAATTTTTTCAAATCTCAGTCCCTTTAGTATTGAGATTCCCTAAATCACCTTTCGTGATAGTGGTCAAAGCCCACTAAGATCCATCCATATATCAGTGGTTTTTTCCTTTTCAAAATGAGAAGCAAAAGGGAGCTCCCAAAGTTGGATAATTGCTTAAATCCAAATGTATTTTAATTCACCTTTTAGAGGAAGGACCAGCTTATGCTTTGTATTATGCAGGGTCTCTGGTTTCAGCACTTAAGCCCTATTCTGAACAGATTTCTTGACTTTCCATTTTTGGTATTATCTGTCTCTGAGGAGGCTGATAAACACAGAAATGAGCATGAAAACTTTGTGCTTTTGCTGCGGCAAAGTCAGCACATGCACACATACACATGATTGTACACATGCAATCAATAAAGAGAGGAGTGAAATAACACAGCTTTTCTTTGGATGTTGAGTTATTCCAGAACAACCTGTCTCTGAAGGAAGTACTGTGCATTTTAAATGGTGTGAAACATCCTTTGGCAGAGATAGGCAGTGATACAATCTGTCAAATTACCAGTATAATCACAGACCCTAGAACATGCACTGTATCCAGACTAGTTCTTATTAATGCTTTATAAACCCTGTCTTTCATCCATCATTAATTTTCTAGGCTTAAGTTAGAATTATTTAGATTAATTTTATTTTGCTTTTCTAATGGCAACTGGGAATCTCCCTAAGTGAGATTTCAGAAAAAGGGCTGCCTCAAATAAAGACGAATTGCTGTTACATCCCTGTGTCACATGGTGTGCTGGTGATTTGAAATTCAGTGTCTTTTATGGCAATACATCACAGCGCAAGGTGCATGAACATTTACATTTCAGCAAGGAAATGAACACCACTGCACCAGTGTGCTCACAGAAAATAAAATTAGATTCTGCCTTTTAGCATGGGGTACGCTGACTTTTTTCTATCATCAAAATTATATTTTTTTTCACAAAAAAAGGCAATTCCCTCTGATTTTAGAAGGCTAAGGCTGTGGTAGTTATTCATTCCTCCAAAGCCTCCATTTTGTCTGAGCTGAGAAGTGCAGGAAAATGGCAGTACGAGCCCTCGGCAAAGCGCTGGAGTCAGAGTGGGCAGCAGGGAAAAGCAAATGTCAACATAGTTGTACACTGCATCCAGAAAAGGGCCGAGATGGGGACTGGGGTGTCCCCAGGGGTGCCAGCACTGGGAGCCTGGCTGGCACCGTGCACACCTCTGCACAGCCACAACCTCAAGGTAACAGCAGTGCAAGGTGGACTGAGTGGCTCTTTCTCAGGTATGTAAGGAATTAAATCTATCAAAAGGAAACTGATGCTACACAGGACCCTGGGCACTGCCATGAACAGGATGGCTTATTCCATACACTCAGTTTGTCCGCAAGGCTTGCCTTACAGTGCTTTAGCCAGAAAATTCCTAACCAGAAAATATTTTTATCTCTACCCAGTTTTATATCCGAAAGGATTAACGCAAAAAGAGGAAAGAAAACAAGGTGCAGTGAAACGGTTGTTTCTGTTTAACTGCTTAAACCTATTTGACTCATGTAACCAAGCCTGGCCTGTGTCTCCGAGAGGATGCCCTCAGGACGGGGCACACCTGGAGAGCTCAGGTGCGGCAGAGCTGGTGCGAAGGATCCGTCCCCCCGTCTGCCCGCACTCTCCCGTCCCCGCCGGGCCCAACCCGGGATGCTGATGCCGGGATGGCCCCAGATCCCGATGCCCGGCCGAATCCCAGATGCCGATTCCCAGCTGAACCCCAGATTCCTATTCCCAGCCGAACCCCAGATCCCGATTCCCGGCCGGACCGGGAGCGCGGGGCTGCGGCCACCACGGCGTGTCCCGGCACGGCACGGCCGGGCTGGGCCGGGCGGCGCTCGGTTCCAGGGTCCCCAGGTGCCCACCCTCCCCTCTCCGGCGGGGGACACCACGGGGACACAGCGGGGCTGCCTTCCCGGGAGGGCTCCGGGCTCTCCGCGATGGGCTGCGGCTGCCTCCGGTTGTCTCCCAAGCAAACCGCACAATAAATACATCACCGTCCAGTGGCAGTGAAAACACAAACGTAACACAGATAATTTCAAGAAGTAAAACCCAGGAAAGCATAAATCCCCTGCACCTTCCCTCAAATGAAGATAACCTCCCTGTCCTGTGGAGCAAGTTGTTTCCCTGACCTGCACCTTCGCTGTCATACTGCCTTAGTGAGAGTTTGTGGGTTTCCTTTTTCTTCAAAATTAATATATCTAACATGATCAGAAAATACTTTGTGTTATTTACTGACAACCGACCATTCCCGGAAAGATGGTGCTTTTGCAACAATGCTTCCCAAAGCAGCCTTTTAGCTATAACGAATTACACTGTCATCAGTGTATATTAACTCATTCAAATGAACATTAAATTGCCCTGACAATATTGCACGGACTTCATATCGTGAATTTAACTCTTGTCAAGAAAATCCCCTCTCCTGTACACAGGTACTCTGTATTATAACATGCATTCACACACACACACACACAGCAGCATGTTGGGTTGAATTCTGAGATTATAAAATTTTCATTAAACCTATCTTATAGGGTGTTTATAGGTATTTTTTCAGCTTCCCAAGAGGAACACAAGGTTATGCACTCTTTTTGCACAAGGCAATCTCACAACAGGAAACTAATCTTGACAAATGACCAGACTTTGATAGCTGTGATCTAAACCACTGCTCGTTAGACTGTTCATTTTATAAACGAATGGTAATAAACCTGTTGGGAAGTGTAGGATAGCAGGAATACTTTACAGATCACCCCTTTACAGGTTTCAATCAAAGCCATAAATTTGAAGGGGAGCACACAGATATTCTGTGCTGAGACAAAGACTCTGTCCCACACCCACCACATTTAAAGGATTTTTTTTTTTTTTTTGCTTTCTATACATTTTACAAATAATTTGCATAACTCTGGCTTTTTACCCCCATGGCTGATTATCTCCAGCTCTCTTAAGCTAATGTCAAACCTCAAAATCCTTGGATGTGTTAAAGTATGTGGAGAGTGGAAATCAAGTGCCTTTATTAGAAGCCGCAGGAAATCTCCGACTCCTAAGCACAACGAAAACATTCCAGAGAAAACCGTTCAAAGAGGACAAAGAAGAAAAGCAGAACAAGAAAACCTTGTTTTGAATCAATGATTGTGGAGTTTTATAAATAAATTCTGTTGCCTGGACAATTTTGAAAGACAACTCAATAGGTTTAGGAGTTTTTAAGTGTGTTTGCCTCTATGCCTGGAACACTTGGGGGACTCAGCCAAGCTAAAGCTCAGAACAATGGCCTGTCTGTCCATCAGAGTATTTACAATAAATGCTGTGAAGCAACTTTACAGTACTAGATAATCAAAAAGTCTTTACCAACTAAAACTGTGTGAACTTAAATTAATTTTGCATATGTATCGGGGCAATGCAAATGCTAAGACATGTCCTGACTTTAACCGGTGGATGAAAATGTTCACCAGCGGAAGAGGCCATAAAGATTTTATTTGTTAGGATATCCCTGTGAAGGCAGGCTGAATCAGTAATCCTTAGAAACAACCACAGTTACATGATCCACTGTGCCTTCCTGCATGGCACAGCCATCTGGAGTGCAGTACAGACCCCTGATTTATTATATCCCGCGCAGTTATCTTGCAGTGAGTCTGACCCTGCTTTGCTCCTGAGAATCACAGCTCTGCTGTTTACTCTCCTGGTGCCCTGACAACCCACCCTTTACCTTTCTCTGGCTCAGCCAGGTCCTTCATTTCCTCCTGTCTGTGGGCAAATAGATTTTAATTGTTTTATTATAACTAATTTAATCTGTGCTGAGAGATGTCCATGTGTAGTGTGAAATTTGCTGTTCCCATTAAGCGTGGTTCAAGAAGTTTGTTATACAGGACAAAGGTAGAAAAACAGTCTGATTCAGTCAGGTTGTTTATTTACTGGGCCTCTGCCATGAAGCAGTAAATAGGAAGTTATTAAGCTGTGTTTGAAGTATGTAGGAGGACAGATGCTGCTTCCTACCTATCAGAGACCTTCAGCCATTTCCCTTTCTGTGTTACTCTGACATTATGTGATGCAGCAACCACAGTGGATACCTGGCTTTTCTTTATTTAATAAATATGCAAAGGTAGTGGTCACAGCTTTTACTCTTAAAAAGAGTTTAAAAGCTCTTAAAAAGAGCTTTTACTCTTGGTGCAGTCCCTACATGTGATATTTTTCCCTCTGCTCACACCCTGGGACACCCCTGCTGGCCTCCTCTGATGCTGGGAGTTCTCTCCACAATCCTGTGTTACGAAACAGGTTAGAGCTAGAGCAAAATATAGTATTTTTTCACACAACTGAGTTCTATTAAGAGAAGAAATTAAATTACTAATGAAAGATATCTCTTCCTTGTTCTTTGGGGTAAATTTTGATATTTCTTTCTTTAGATGACATTGGAATGAAAAAACAGTATTCATGGGGTTTTTCCAGCACATGACTTGAATATTTTTTTGTAGCATCTTACAGCTCATGGGTGTAAAAAGTGGAAAAACTGTTGATTGGTTGCACTCAATTTGGAATACACAAAACATCCTGAATGCGGTAAAGCAGAACAGGAATATTATAAATTTATGATTAAAAAACACCTCACCCCCTTAAAAAAAGAAATAATCCATTTAAAATATGTTCCCTGCAGAAGAAATAATTACATAATTTATTAAAGCCAGTTTCATAGCTGAAACTTTGGTACAGGAAAGATAATTCCCTTTCATCAAGTAGTAATAAAATGTGCCAAATTTAAAAGTTTCTAAAAAAACCCCTGTAATACTTAGAGAGAAACTAAAACAAAGAAACCTCTTTCTTCTTCAGCGAGAACTGAAGAAAATATTTGTTAACCCCCTATCCACAGGTGCTGTAGTATGAACACCAGCTACTGGTGACAGCTTGTGTTAAATCTGCACTTCACAACGTGGATTAAGACTCACAAATTACATATTGCCTATCTTGGTAATGAGTGAATTCTTCTTCATGGAAATATTTCACCTGTATTTCTGTGAGGAGTGCTGTACTGCCCTGCCAAGACAAGCAGATGGCTAAAATAGCAATAGGGAGCACATATTATCCCATGGCACATCTTGCTCTGCAGCTGGTGGGGTTTTGACCGAGGGCAGGGAGAGTCTCCACGGTCATTGTGCCCTCCCAAACCTGGGCACAGGCAGCTCTGGGGCAGAACTGGCATGCTCAGACCAAAGCACAAAGACACACAGAATTTAAAGCTTACAGCCTAATGCAACTTGCCCGAGTGGGACCAGAATGACCTAAATAGTTACATCTTCCTTAACTATAAAGTACAACCAGTACTTTATAGTTAAATGCGAAGTGCAGAGCAGTTTCTCGCTTTGAGCAGAATGTGACAGAATGAATTCTTCTCTTTGCTTAATTTTCATCCCCTAATTGACCACTTTGTTCAACTGTCTTCCATCACTGCCAAGCTGTTCTATTTTATAGCATTTTTTCCATACAACACTTTGATGGAAAAATTTATGAAGAATAGAATTATTGCTGTTAGAAGGGAATTAAAACAATTTTTCATTTACAAAGTCACTGATATTGCTCTACTGTGCTCCACCTTTGGGAATCCAATTGCTCTTCTCAGCTACTCCCATTCCTCTTTATAGCACGGCAATTCCACTGTACAGATTATGGCTGCAATTTTCTCCTAATCTTTTCTGTAGAACAGAAACTGTTATAAAAGTTAAGGGCACCAATTGAATTGATAAAGCTGGGGCTACAATTAAGAAGACTTAATGAATTAACAAAATACGATGATTTTGTTAAAATTATATTTCTAGGCAGTGCAAACATTTGTGAAATAATCTTATTTTTGTCCATGAGTTTCAAAGAGGCTAAATGGGCTTCTGCTGCTGTGTTTTTTGCATTCTCCAAATCGCACTGATGGGCTATAAAAGCAGCATATTTGTCAGGGCATTTGTGCTTCTGCCTAGCTGGGGGGCAGTGGTCACCAAAACAAACCAGGCACTCCTATTTTTTTTTTCCCTTTGCATTTTTATTCAGTATTTACACAAATTAAATTAAATCCACCTTCATCTTCTCCCTTTGCACCCTCGCCAACATCCAGTGGATGATGTGTCCTGTGGAGGGGCCCTGTGGAACAGCTCCAGTCTCTGCTCTGACAGACATCTTATCCTTCTTGTTCACTAAATGGCACACTGAATTTACATCACCAACAACACAGGGAAAGTCTTCTAATGCAATTTTTATATGAGATTTCACCCTAAAGGCCCCATAAGCAGGGAAATTGTACTGTTGTGATTCACTGGCCCCATCTTCACTTTTACAGAAAAAAATAATCGTGTCAAAGCAATTCAAATGTAATTTCTAAGTTATTTCTTGGCTGGCAAGAATGACTTAGAGAAAGAATTTACACAAGGCTTTCCTCGCAACTAAGAACATTGAGAGGAAGAAACGTTATTTGCCAGTATAAAACAAAATCACTTCCTGTGCCTGCTGCAGTGATGCTGGTGGAGAGCTTGTGCCCAAACTCATCAGCACAGCCAATTTACCAACTGATTTGCAAGGGAAAGATACCTTAGTCCTGTGGTGTTAATGTCTTTGCAGTGGGGGGTCTATTGCCAGCTTCTCCAAACTCATCAACACAATCTATTATTAATACCCAGAAAGGCTTTATAGTATCTTTATAGCACCAGGCAATGAAAGCTCTGTGGTGTAATCTGTTATCTATATTGCAAAAACATGTGAAATAAAACAAAACATAGACACTTCATAAACAAAATGTTTCATCTATTATATCTCTCTGCCTCCCCTGTATATAAAGCAGTGGGGTGCAGGAAAGGCATTCAGAGAGATTTGCTGTTAGATGTGGCACTGACTCCTTTTAAAATTCTATCTGCATTGTGACAAATTTTACACTGAATGAAAATTTCTGCTTCTTTCACTGAGATGGAAATATTCGAATATTTGCAAAATCAGGCTATGTTCTGTCAGTAGAGCAAAGGGGATTAGGAGCAAAATTCTGCTTCTAAATTCCTACAGGAAAACTCTTCAACACAGGGATGATCTCCAGAGTGAGGAGCCAGCTGCAGCAGGGCGAGGAGGGGGCACAGCCTGGGTCAGGGCCAGGTAGAGGTGTCAGGGCATTGCCATGGCATGAGCTGAAGAATTTGTCTCCAGCAAGCAGCAGCAAAACCAAGTGCCCACTGGAGGCAGTTATTTCTCTGGAAAGCATTCAAGAACAGAATTTGAGCAAAGTTGGATCTTTTCTTCTACTATTGATATGCATGACAATATTTAATATGAAAGGCCCAGAATTACTCTTCCTTTGGTCCCTAGGAACAGACACAGTTAGAGATATCATTTAACAGCAAATAAATAAATACACAGTTCAAGAAGGTTTTGTTTCAAATAAACAGATTGTAGCAAAGGTGGAACTGAGAGGGAAGCATGAAGCAGTTTTGTGTACTTGGTGCATGTATGTTTGCAATACAGTAAGAACCAAAAAAAAGTCCTCAACATAGGGCTGTGTCTTATTTCCCAGATGCCTTTTTATGTCCTTTGCCTGTTGAAAATAAATTGTTCTTTTGTAGTGTTTGTCTTTTCAGTCCAACTGTCAGCTATTATTTTTCTATTTCCTCTTTTTGTCACTTTGCATTATTTTTGGTGCTGTAATTCCCATTTGTTCCCACTCCTATCTTCCTGTCTCCCATTGTTCCATTTTTTAATCCCCAGTTTTACTCTTCTTTGGCTCTTTTTTGGCCCATTCTCAGTAGGGTTTGAGAGAATACCCAGGCGTGACTCCCTGCTATAGCAACCACACCTCCCCAGGAAAGCCACAACAATCTCTTCGGGAGGAGGAAAGTCTTTCACAAGCTGGCAGCAAAAGTAAATCCTTCTTCAAGGAACAAGAAGGATTAGCAGGGAGCAGTGGGCTGCAGACTTAACCCTACCCTTCATTTCTTTAAAGCACCAGTCACTCAGAACCCTGCTGTGATGTACAATTAAACAGAACCCAAAAAAATCCTGAATGACACAAGAGCAGGATTGTGTAAAGGTTTAATTCCACTTTAATACCTTTCCAAGTTCAGAACTCAAAGATAGCAATTTAACCCAAGAATCCCCATCCAAGCATGAAAAGTTGCTGCTTGTCTTACAAAAGTTCCAGCTATATTCTGCTCTAAATCGTGCTCTTTTAGGCTGACCCTTAATGGATGAAATTTTTGTCCCCCAATCATCTCACATGGTTTCTCTTTATAGTCCTTTTTTCACAAACTTTGTTCTTCTGATAAAAACAGGAGACTCTTACCAGAGGCATGAAGCTTTGTAAAAAGGAAAAGGAACCCTAAAGTACCCCAACTCAAACCCCCACAACTCAGGTAACTAAAGGTGTCTGCTGCAATGCCTAAGAATGGTAATTTATTCTTGTAATGTGAAATGACTCTTATTAAGCTTATGTCAATTATTATTAATAATAGGATAAAAAATGAATACTCCTCTTAATTCAGTGCTTTTTTGAAGGTTTGAAACATCCTATTCATCTTTTTTAAATTAAAGAACAGGCAAGCATGGTTGTTCTAGTACGGATGACTACTAAAGTTGCTCTATAAACTCAATTTTTAAGATTAGACACAGAACTATGAAAACCTCCTGGCTTCTGTAAGGCCAAATATGGTTGACAGAGCCCTAAGACTCAGCTATCAGCATCTGTGTTTGTATTCAGGCTTTAGTAAACTAGATGCTCTAAACCCATACAAAGAGAATTATCAGTAAGCAGGGCCTTACAGCACGCCCAGACCCTCCTCCTGCCTCAAATGTCTGCACAGGTTTTAAGTTATTCCAGCAGTCAAACATTTATAACACAGGACACTTCCACATGTGTGAAAATTAAATCCCATTAGACACCAACAACATTATTAGGCATGCAAAGAGGATTATTCCTTTAAGCTCACAAGACTGAAAGGTTTGTCTAAACATTTTATTAACTTTTTCAGATTTTTTTTTTAATTAAATGAAAAGTTGTAAGTAGGTCAAAGCTGAAATACTTAAATTAAATACTACTTAACTTTTGGTTAAGTGTATGTATATACACTATACACACACAGAGAAAAAATAGAGATGCCTGTTAGAGAAAAAGTGTACAAAATCCCCTCATATCTTACCAGCACATTCCTTTCTTTCAGCAAGAAAATTTGGATGGCTTGGAATTGTTCTATAAAAGCACCAAAATGTTACATGGTGTTGCTCAGGGTTCCATATATGTTTCCAAAAATGAGATGCTCTGTTGAATATCTTTGTTGAAAAGAAATCCTGCTCTGATTGCACTGTCCTTTTTACAGAGTTGACAAAACCCTTTTTTTCAAAACACAATATTTACTGAAATGCATCCAAGTTTGCTCACCAAGAGCTCTGATGTTCTTAAGATCATCTGTTAAAGAAAAACAAGGGAGGAGAAGCTGTGTCAGCTTTTGCTTCAAGTAAGTGAGATGCAAAACTCCTTAGGGAGCATCAGGAGCAGGATTGGGTCCTCATCCACAGGGAAGATCACTTTAGAAACGATCAGCTCCATCGGCAGCTTGGTCCTACATTTTGGCATTTAAGGGTTGTTCGAAGTATCTCAATTTGTTTTTGGAAGGAAAACAATTCTCTTTTTAGATCTCAGACCAGCACAGGTCCCGAGGCACAGGACAGGCTGCCCTGGGAATGTAGGCAAGATGAAGCACACTCCTGTCCGTGCTGGTGACAATGCACTGGCCAGGGCTGACCCACACATTGCTCTTGTCACTTCACTGACAATAGGCGTTAAAATATTGAAGATTTGCTTCTAGCACTGCATGGAGCAGGCAGGAAATGTAGAAGCTTGGGTGTACAAGTTAATGAAATATGGTTGGGTGAACATAAGCTCTTAATTTAGACAATAACAGTTACCGCCACAGTGTCTTTGTGTCCGCTTTATGAAAGTCATAAACTCTCCAAAGAAAAGCAGGAGCTATTTCACCCTGATGGTCTTTGACTCCCTCTCACTACCTGCTGGCACAGTTAGAAAGTATCAACTGCCTTTGAACAGATTAGGACCAAGTTAAAGTGTGACAACATCTTAAGCTTTCTCCACATGTTGCCAATGATTTCCAACTAAAGATGTTACCCTCATCACTTCTGCCACAATGATAAGAATCTATAACCAGCTCACTTGAGGAGATAAAGGCAGTTTAGCAGGAAGTATGAAGTACTTCAACTTGCTAAGCTAAGTGGCTGGCTGTCCCAAACTAGCTGAATTTTTTCCTCTACAAAGCACAAAATCCTTATCATTAGGGACTTAAGCTGCTTTTTATTTTGAGACAAAAAGAATACTGTTTATTGGCATCCAACTCAAACCAGCTGTAAACAGTTGCTTTGATGAAGAAGCAGCTACAACTCCAGTGTGCCCGAAGGCACAAACCCACCGAATGCCAATCATTAAAGGAAGAATGTAAGGTGTATATAGGGTCAAAAGAAGGCCAAGGGACATTTGCAACCTCAGGGATCTTGGATAGCTCACTTTGCCTTTAGAACCAGAAGAGGAATTGAAACTATTCTGCTGTATGACCTCTATCTCCAGTGGCAGCTCTGGGCTCGGCTCAGAGTTTACCCACAGGAGCAGCAGACCTGCAGTGTAAGGGTTTTCTCTCCAGCATGAACTTTGATTTGACAGAGCCTGCATGGCTCCAGCATGCTGGACCTCATGGCACCAGGACCCACATGGAAGGTTCTGACAGCAGGAGTCCTGCAAGTGTCCACAGACATTTGAATCACTGATGTGCAGGTAATTTTAATTCTTGTAACTTACTTTTTTCATCTGGAAACATTTTTTTTTTCTGGTTGCAACAGCTATTTAAATTAGGAAGCCTCACCAACGATTTTGGTGTTGCAGCCAGACTGATATGGACCCTTACAAAGTTAAAGCCAGCTGCTCTGGGCAGCCCAGGAGATTGGCATCCACTGCTGGCCCTCCTGCCATCCTCCTTCTTCCTCCTTACCCCTCTGCCTGGCAGATACTGATGTCTCTCAGTTGTTCCATGCTTCCTCCCACTCCCCATCCCTGGCACAGCATCAAAGCTTTCCCAGAAAGAGCAGCAGCACAAAGGGTTTCAGCACAGAATGGCAGTGCTGGCTGGTGGGGCATGGGGTTCCTGGTCCTGTATAAGATCAGAGTGGCTTTTCAGTGGGAATTCAAATGCGGAGTGAACTCAGCTACCAGTTTGCACGTGTAAACCAGCTCTCACTCATGCCATGTGAGCTGGGATGATTAATAGGAGCATGTTGTTTCTGTAGAAGGCTCTGGTGCTACCAGAGATGTGGCTCCTCCAGGTAGAGGCTGAGCAGCTCCTCCTCCTCTCAGTGCTGAGAAGATACACACCAGCATTACCAGTTCCTCTGACAGAAACAGGGTGCATCTCCCTGCCCACATCCCCACAGACACCACAAACAGGTACTTAGTTCAGGGGATTCAGTTCAAAGGTGCTGCCTGGGTTTGGAGCCCTCTCAGGCTCTTGCCACCCTGGCAGCCTCTACCTGGCCATATCTGCACCCCTCACTCCTGCACAGCCACACTGGGAGCCAGGCTGTGCCACTGCTGCTCACCCTCACCTCTTCACCCACCACACCCTGTGGAGCATCTCTGCCCCTTGCTGGTCCCTGCCTGGCTTCAGCTCTGAACATCCAAGCAAAGCAGCAGTTCCTCCCAAGTACTCCAACATAACTGCAATTGCAGATATTATTTTGGGCTCACATGACAGGCAAAAAGCAGTAGAAGGTTTGTAGTGCTGTTAGATTATACAGCATTACATACGTAATACAAAAAGAGTAAGTCTTGCAATTTATTCTGTTAAGAAATTTTCCTATATAAAACCCCAGATTTTTTTTTTTTTTTAAAGAGACAGTGGTTCATCTTTATTGTCACGTTGATATCTTTATAAACTTACTCTAGTGATCTACAGGAAAAGCAAAACAGACAGCTCTGTATTTATGAGCATATTTTAAAAGCCTCTTATATTTAACAACTGCATTTAGCTGTGTTAACTGTGAGTTGCAGTAATAAAGGCTCTGCACACTTCGATGCTAAATTAAAAAAAGTTCTGCTGTTCAATAATACATAGATGCTGTTTTTTTCATTACTCTTTAATATCATTTCCATTTAGTTTATAAATAATTGTAGCTAGCTAATGAAACGAAATAAAACCTGCCTCCAACCCATTCCCTAGAGCAAACTAAACTCCTCTTTTTAAAGCTTCTTAATCACCGCCCAGTTCTTACAAAATTAGCATAGTAATGGGCTTTAAATTGAGCCTCTTTGTTTTTTAATTAAGCTCCCAGCAGGTAAAAATAAAACAGATTATTGAAGAATATGCCAACCCTAATAGCCTGCAACTCTTTTGACAATTAAAAAGATCCCATGTTAACCCTTTTGAGGAACCCTGCATGCTAATTAGTAACTCTGAGGCCCAAATCCATCAATATTCCATCCAGACACCTAGTAAAGTTGAGATGGCTAGTCTGTGTCCATACCTGCCCTGCTCCCCACAGAAGGTGAGGAACAAACCCCCGGTGGTGGCCAGATTCCACAGGCAGGTGTGTGCCAGGACAGGATGGCACTGGAGGGGCAGGAGCTGCCAGTGCCACCGAGCTCCTCCTCACCCGGGCAGGGCTGCAGCTCAGCCCTTCTCCCACCCTGTAAACTCCAGCACGTTTGGCAATGCCTCCTTGGAGCCTCTGCCTCCTTTAGTACAGAAAAAGGAACGAGGTGCCAGCAGAGCAGCCCCCAGGCCAGCCCTGGGGCTGGTTTGGAGTGTGCACAGCAGCACCGGTGCCCCAAACCTGCCAGACACACAATGACCATGTCTTGCTTAGCAACACTGAGCTGCCTCAAAGGCAAAGGTAAATCCTGAGCAGAACAAGGGAGTTAAGAAAGTGCAATGTTGGAGCCATGTCATGGACAGCAGCGATTCTCTGGGAAAATTTACTAGACACTGCTGGCAGCCTAGAAATAGGAATAGCACTGTGCTTCCCTGGCAGTTCTCTGTCAAATATTTGGAAAGCTCTGTCCGAGTCCCACGCTTTATCTTCAGTGTCTGCTCTGAGCATCAGTGCAAAGTGCTGGCTGCTCTCCACTTGCATCCAGCCAGGATGATGAATCGCCACGGCTGGAAGTGCTGTGTCCATCCAGAAATGAAATCATCAGCATGAAAAGCCCATTCATTTCCACAGACGCTGATCACTCTGCATCCTTCAGAGACTCCCAGCAAATGGGGCTGAATGCCCTTGTGTACCCAGTAAGGCCCTGCCATGCTGCAGGAACTCCTGCCAGTTGCTGCTTTATATTATACCTTACAGTGCAAGGGTTACCGTGATGGAGTTAGGGGCCCACAGAGAATGGGATCGGATTTAAGGGCAGATTCTAGCCATGAATGTATGCTGCTTTCCTTCACTAAAGCATTTGGGAGCCTCTACATGTACTAATGTTTTGTTTTCAAAGACAAATGACATTTCTTGTGTCTCTTAACTGCTATCAGAAAATTTGGAGAAAGAAAGATTCACCTTGCTTACAAAGAATTGTAATTAATTAGGCAAAGATCCTCTGTGCAGGGACAGGCCCTACTTACTTTACAGGGCCCTCTGTACCATGCTCTGTTACAAATTAAAATTGCCAGCAGAATCATTCAACACAAAGTAGATCCATCACAAAAGAATTCACCTTCCCTGAGCTATGCTGGACGAGATCACAGACAATGTGCATCAGAACTGGACTGTGAGATGTTGAGAATGACTTGAAGTTTCTCAGGTGGGATCCTCAGTCCCACAGCCCCCACCACTCAGTCCCACTGGGCCTGATGGACAGACAGCCGATGTGTACAAAGATGCTGATTCATCCCGGAACCATTTCAATTATGGGAACCTCTCCAGAAATATATTCAGTTTAAAGCAAAAGGCCACAATGTTCAGAATAAGCTTATTTGCAATATTCCCATCACAACTTGTTGAGAACAGCTGGAGAGGTGATATTGGGGACAAACTTCTCTACCCTTGGTTTGAGGTTTGTCAGCTGTTGGTGGGGCTGAAAAGTGGCTGTAGAAGAGCAGCAACTTCAGGGATGCATTTCCCAAATTCCAAAAAATTGACTTTAGAGAATACAGTATCCCCTGCAACAAACAATTGATTTCCCATTGTTTCATGCTGAAAGCTTCCCAGCAAACTGCGGACAAAAATTTCCTATGCATACAAGATTCATGTGACAGATTTCAAGCTGAAAAGCATGTTTTTACATTGTGCATTACATACTTCACGTCATGTAATATGAAACAATATTCTATGAAACTCTGATGCCAAAACCACTTTGGAAACATGCATTCACCCCAGAGCACCTTGAGAACACAGAAGGATGCATTTAAAAATGCTTCTGCCTTTTTTTAGGGTTTTAACCAAGCCCAAAGATATCTCTTACTACATGAGGAACCCCTTCTCTACCACAGTATGAGTCAAAATGGAAGAAACTTTTTTCCATGTCTGATCCTGAGTGGTTTTCAGCTGTGACTTTAGATGGAGCTGAAACAAGCCCACCACCTTCTGCTCTGTGTGTACAGGCTGTTATCTCCACCAGCTCTGACCTTTTGCAAATGTGATCCAAAGTGACCTTTTAGTATTATTGCAGCACTAAATGCAGTTTTTTCAAGTAATCCTCACTGGAGCATGTTCAGTCAGTAGTTGGTATGCAATGGAAAATCCACCCGTTCTGCCGTGTGGGGTTTATTATCATGGCCATGTCCATGGGGCTGAACAATTTTATATGAACCTTACATGAACCTGGCACTCAAACTGCCAAGCAACACCTTAGAATGGGCAGTGCAGCTGTCCAAACAGTGCCTGGTGTACCTGGGCAGCATAGAGGTACTTGTTTACTCTCTTCCAGAATACACAGAGGTAATTCTTTGGGATTTCATCACTGTCCATTGTTTTATGCTTTATATTCAACCTCCCAGGAAATCAGAGGAAGATATTATTTCCTAACAAAAATATCTGTCATCTGATTGCAGCTGGCAGTCTCAGCCTCCCTCTGCACCCCAAATGTGAGCTTTGGTGTAATGTCTCCTTGTCAAGAGTGTGTTTTATACTGGCACCGTGTGATGTGATTTCTTTTGCACAAAGGAAGCACCAGTGACAAAACTGCTTCTACACCCTCCTGTGGGTGAGATCAATTACACCTCCAGGGGTCTGGGGGGCTTTGAGAAGCAGTTTCCAGATATGTGCCTGCTGCAGCCATTGACACTATTCATACAGGTAAGCAGATGAGAGCAATCCTGCAGCATTAGCAGCTGCACTTCATGTTTTCTTATCAAAAAATAAAGATAACTTGACAGCAGCAAGGAAAGGGAGAGGTCAGGTGTCAATTCTTTTGGTCAGGAAGGCACCATCTCACAGCTGTATGTTATGAAAACCTGTGCTTGCTAATGCTAATGTGATTAAATTTTTCCATTGACTAAATTTATAGGCTTAACTGAAATCTGATGCTTTCACATGAGTAGATCAATACAAACAAAATCATTTGGGACAAAAATGCTAAGAACAAACACAATCAGTTCCCCTTCCACACTCTTTAAGACACACATCTAAGTGAGATGACCGCTGGATTGAACCACCAGAGTTGCAATTTCATTTGGAAAATATGCATTCATTTTTATTTCCAAACTCTGTCAGAACTAGGAGAACGACTGTGCAGGTTTGGTAGTTAATAGCAATGCAGAAATCAGCATTTTCCAAACACAAGACTCTAGACAGGTGTTGAAATACCAAGACTGTGTGCAATAGTCACCAGTAAGAAACATCCAGGCTGGTCTAGGAAAGTTCATGTCTCTTTGTGAGTGAGCCCAGGAGGAGCTGCCCCATCTCAGGCACTCAGAGCCACCTTCAGCCCTGGGTTTGCCTCACCTGGTGTCAGCTGCTGTGGTCATCAGCTGCCCAGGACAGAAATTCCCAGGGCTGAGCACCCAGCCCAGAGGGGTCATTGGCTTCAGTGGTTTCTCTGCTCTCCATGCATTGCAGGCTCTGACACCTCACAGAATGCATTGGCCATGACTGTCACAGAATTCCAGTAATGGTCCCTCGGATTAGGGCGAGCCCTGGCTCTGGTCATTTCAACTGAATCCTGTTATTTCTCATACTGTGACCATTTCTTGCCAGCACACATGCTGCATCCTCCAAGTCCATCTTCCACCTGACCCACATCTTGGAATTCCAGCAGTTTTTGTGTTTCACATTAAAAAAAAATCAAACTCGGCACAGTTTTGTGCATAAGGCAGATTTCTATCTGTCAGTAACTCTGCAAACAATTTTGTAACTCTGAAAAATATCGTTAAATTAAAAGCAGGAAAATATTTGAAGACATTGTCTTAAATTTTTTTCTCTCATTTTTCAGCAGCATTTTCCAATTTAATTTTTGTTTATCTTAAATTGTATGAAAGTGAGAGAAGCTACCATGAATATTTTATTAGACTTGGTATTATGCAAATTAGAGAAGTTTGGACTTGACCGTAAATTACTTCTCAGCCCCCAGAGGACTATTTCCCACCTATTAAGCACTGACCCTCAGCATTCTTCTGCGCTGGAGAGGCTCAGTGCAATTCCTGATTTGACCCTGGATGGATAGAGGGAGTGAGGTAGGTTGGGACTTTAAGGGCCAGCCTGAAGAGCAGAGCTCCTGTGGCTGCGAATAGAAATGCAATTGTTTTTTTAAAACCTTCCAATGTAAGTGACGAACAGCAAAGCGGCAGAAACACTCTTTGTACAAATCCCACACTCTGAAGCAGTGCTTTTAATTGGGTTCATAGCACTGTCGTGGTTACTTCAGCAATTCTCAGTCACAAATAGTAGGGAAATCCATAATTAAAGGCCTATTGAAATGCTGAATTCCAAGTCTCCTGACTCGCCCGTTCCTCCCCCAGCATGTGAACACGAATTAGAGGAACACCGATGTGCAAGCACAGCCCCGCAGCAACCATCAGCCTCCTGCTCCCAAAAGGGGCAAGGAAACAGAAAGGTATTTCTTAGGGAAATGATCATTACATACAATGCACATTTTATTTGCAACTACCAAACACTCCAGGCTGGATGAATCTCCAAACTCTTCTTTTTGTAACCCCCCCAGAATTAGAAGTATGATATGCTTAATTTAAACCATATTTCTTCAACCTCTAAGTGCTTTTAAAAAGCTGAAAAGTTCATCTTCCCATAAAAAACAATTTCATGTCATTTTTCTATCAAAAATTCACAATCACTAATAAGTAAACTGAAAAACTAGTTTACAAATGCATTTGTACCAATGCATCTATTCTTCCTTTCACCCATGTTTTCCTGAGCTCATAGCAGACTTTCTAACAGCACATTGCAGCAGAGCAAGATGTATTTACTACAGGTATGTAACTTAAAACTGTTTGTAAGAAACATCCTAAACATGTCCCTTGCTGTAAATGTGACATCTTTACAGCATATGCTTAGTAAATGAAAGCCCTGGGAAAAGGAGGAAAGTCAGGATACCTCCCATATAACTGATTGTAAATTCTTGGGCACCAGGTTTATATTCTTAATAACCTACTAGTTAGACTTAGTGTGTCTGTTCCATCTAAGTCAATTTAAATGAGGTGTACCAGATACAGTACATAAAGTGTTTCATACTTGTGGAGATATGTTTAAGTATTGTTTCTTTAGGAAAATCTAATAGCTAGCTCTAGTTAATCACTGTCAGATGTTCTACATGCTGCAAGTGGTAACTTCCTTGACACAAACTGCTTTTAATCAGGAATCTCCAGCATATCTTGCACACATCTCAGACTGACATTTTGTGATACATTAAAAAGTCTTTATAGCATTTAGTTTTTTGTTCATGTTACCCTGCTCTACTCTTTGCTTTTACTGTGTAGGAAAACTCCTACAAGATAACTTCTTCTTTCCCTGGAAAAGGAGACGAATTCCAGAGTTTCATAAAAATTAAACCACAAACGCAACCCCCCTGCCTCCCCCTCCCACTGGCGCTCCCCACACGTCGTTGGAGTCAGGGTTATACAACCAGCTCTGTGAAAGCAGTGCCAAGCCCAGCCATGGGCCCAGGGCAGCATTCCTGCCTCCCCCACCCCCTTCCCAACCCTTGTTTGTAAACACATCTTGGCTGAGAGCACGAGGACCGAGCACTGATAATGGGAGCCTTCAAACTATGTTCTTTAACTTCTCTGACTCTAAAAAGGCAATCAAAGCCACCCCATAATGTGTGATTAAATATACGCAGGGGATAATCTCTCCTTCGAAAAGCTGGAGAAAAGGTGGTGTTGAGACTGGTTTGAAGTGGTCTCCTTAATAGAAAAGGACGGTCCCTTTCTGTGTACATCATGATTTGCTTTGGGATTTCTGTTGTGCCCCGTAAGCCTACAGGATATTACAGCAGCTTTTGTGTCGCTGGTGACCCAGCTGTTCATTATTGAAAAATTCCACTGCTTGATGCTAAGGGCAGGAAGGGTGACCCCTCATCTTATGGACGTTACTATCTTTCAAAAGATACAGGATTAAAGGGCCGAGCAAAATCTGGAGGAAAGCTATGTCTGGTTTTCTGTGTTTTCATTGTCTTTTGCTATATTGGCCCGGAGAGGGATGTTTGTACAGGATTTAATTAGTTGGAATCAGGCTGAGATTATTGTTGAGACTATTTACTCAGCAAATCTCCAGTCTGAGCTGGAGCTTGAAATGAGTCTGAATAAGAAAATCGAGGAGTGCTCAGTCTTACTGCTCATATTTTGTAAGGAGCAGCAAGACAGACATGAAGGGTCTGCTTATGTGAGGTGCTGAATGCCCTTCATTCCCACTGGGATCAATAAACTGTGGGGGGAACTATCATTATATCACATGATTGAGCCCTAATCGGCTATACATAGCAAGTGAGAAGATCACAGGCCACCAAGGTTTAAGAACTTTTTCTACATTCTCTTGGGGAGCTACAGAACCATTGCATGATGCAGCACAGGAAGCAAAAATAGGCATGTTGTTATCACTACTGCAATTGTGGGGTTCCATAATTTCATACAGATAAATTTTGTAATAAAAAGGTCAGAAATAGAATTTTTTTTACTTTTTTTTTTTTTTTTTAAATTAAAGCATCAAGATTTGGACATAAGACTTCACCCATCAGCTTCAGTGGAAAACAAGACATTGCATTTGATAGATAAAAGTGAGGTAGCTAGAGGAGCCATCAATAAGGGAGAAAGCAAGGAATACTGTTCTGTGGCAGGATGTGACATCTCTGGGAACACAACACATTCACTGCCTCCCCTAGTTCAGGGGAAAAAAAAAAATCTGGCAGGAGATTCATATCCTAAACTCCTCAGTAATTCCAGGCCCTTTGCTCTCTGCATTTCAGGAGGTAGGTATGAATTGGTAGAGAAGATTTGTACAGGTCAAAAAGCTGTTGTTCATCCCTTTATGCCTTTCATATGTTTCTTAACTGTACAATTAACACTGGTGCTCCAGGCCCATGTGCAAAGGCAGCAAGAGTGGCCAGGATATTTCTGGAGCTCTAGAGTGTGCACAGGGGGCTCCTCCATCTGCTCTTCCAGAAGTACTCAGGTGGGAGCCATGGTGATACTGTCTCATGTCTCCATTCCCTAGGAGGACCTCTACCAGAATCACCAATAGCTGCTTGCAGACACAGCCAGTCACTGTCCAGTGATTACAGGAGGCATTAAGATTGCTGAGAGAAGAAAAATGTGTGGGGTCAGCTCCCCTCAGATGGGTGCAATACTGATAAAAAAATTGCCCCCTCTGCTTTATCATGCCTGAAAACTTCATGATGACCCAGAGCTAGTCCCCAGGACGTCATCCTGAAGACTAAAGCAGCCCATCAGTGTTTCTTCCAAGGCCAGCTGAGTGCGCAGACTGCAGAGGGGCCCTGCCCGAGGATGTTTCAGGTGAGCTGGCCGTTGCTGGGGTTGCACTGGTTACTATGGCATGGAGCTGGGCTGCGGGCAGGGCCTGGGGGCTCTGCAGGACTCTTGGGCTGCAGATGTCACCCTTCACAAAGCTGCCCTCTGCAGAGGGGAGAAGCCCCTCCTGCAGACTGGAGGCCCCTTGTTGCCTGGCTGCGCTATTTCAGTCCAAATAATATTGTCTTAAACTTTCTAAATTAAAGAGTAAGTGATACAGAGAGAGCAAACATAGAGCCACAGTGGATTCTCACCACATCAGACACCAGTGACCGCCTACTCCAAAGGACAAAAGCAGGTTCTTACCCAGCCTCAGAGCAGGAGGCATACTGAACATCTCCTCAGCCACAGAAAATTAAGATCAAGCAAGGAAGTAGAATTCAGTGCTTCTCTTAGGTCCCAGCTGTGACTTTTTACCAGGTTTTAGCAAATTCTTGGCACTGGCTCAAAAGGCTTTTTGTGAGCAAGCATGTTGTCAGCATTTTTCCTTTAAAGACATATAACCTAAGGTAAAGGAATAAAGCTAGACTGAGATTTATGCTGCAGCTTTCTTCCCCCCTCTGCCCCCCACTTTGGTAAATTACTGATGTTGCTGCATCAGTCAGCTCTGCAAGCTGTGGGCACGTGACTTCAAAGGCAGAGGTTTTCCCTTCCAGGAAAGAGGATGGGATGAACCTTTCCAGCGCCAGGAGTGTGGATCCTGCAGCTGACCAAGGCAGAAAGGCATCTTATCTGTGGCTGCTGTGTAGCAGTGGGAACTTCCCAGACCCTTGCCAACTGCTCTCAACATGCCTGATGGATCACAAGGCCTAAGGAAATCATTGCCATGTTTATAAGACGTGGTTATATTATCTGCTTGCAGAAACCACAGCCCCTTTGTGCATACAGACTCTTCCCCCTAAAGAAAGGAAGAAAATTTGAATGGAATAGAGTCTGAATAGCAGGGAGATACAGCAGACAATGAACACAAAACCCTCTTTCAAATATTTTGCTGGTGATTTTGCACAAAATAGCAAGTCTGCATTCCTCCCTGAAATGCACTGTGAGCTTTCATAAACAAGGAATTTTCTGAAAGTTCAGATTTTATAAAATTCAGAGTAAGGAGGAAGAGCTCCCAGCCAGTGCTTGGGGAAATTGATCCAGCTCTGCAGCTGGGGGATCAGGCTGCAGGAAAGAGATGGCAGGGCTGAGCTTTGCAAGCGTTAAACAGGGATCCCATCTTGTAAGGTGGGAAAACTCTTCATCTCCTCCAAGGGGAAAATCATATCTACTCACAGAATTATTGAAAAATTAACCAGGAAGGTCTCTTCGGTTTTTTAAGTAGTGGAAAAAAAGATCATTTAAAACAAGCAACGGCCCTGCAAGGACCGACTCCTTTAAAGCAGCCATGCCCCAGAGGCTTGCCTAGGTTCGAGCTGCAGTGAAATTCAAACCCTTTTGTCTTAAACCTCCGAAGCACAGAGTGCTACAGGAATGATGTGTCCTGTGAGCATGTCTGCAGTAGCACTGGACTGCCAGCACAGGCTCTGTCTGGACACAGCACCACTGGAAAATGACGTGAGAAAATGTTTGGGGATGGAATACCTGGGGGCACCTGGGGGATTGATGTACTTTCTAAGACACAGGTAGATCATGGACTCATAACAGAGCTCAAGGGCAAATTATTTGAGTCCTTTGCTAGTGATGCAAACACTGAGATACCACTAAGCATTCTTGGAGCACCACAGCTCCATCTCCAACCACAGGCTAAGGGGCATCAGATCTTCACAGTCCCTCAAACAGCCAAACCACACCACAGCACCAGCAGCACCAGGATACCTGGCAGCTTTGGGACCCCCTTCCCTGCACAGCCAGGTTCGTGGTGCATGTGCCAGTGCTGAGGACCAGGGCTGTGTGGCATGGAGGAAGAACAGTGTGGGCAGCTGAGGGACAAGGGGCCCCAGCATGACACCAACCCCTGCTTCAGCAGAGCGCCCACAGCGCTCCAGCAATGAGGATGCGGCAGCTCAGCTGCAGAGGGAATTCCATGCTGGCTGTGGAATCAGCATCGTGCGTGTCCATCCCTCAGATGACAAGAAAAGCACTGCAGCTAACGTTTGTTGGGCTCTGCAGCCAACAGACAGAGCCAACAACACTGCTTTGCTGAGCAACAGCCACAGGCACAGCACAGTGACAGCCACAGGCACAGGCACAGGCACAGCACAGTGCCAGCCACATCCCAGTGCCACGCTCTGTCCATCACAGCCTGGGTGCCCTGTTAGCCAGACAGCTACACACAGAGCACCACAAACCAGATCTGGGAAAGCCCTTCCCCCTCTGCCCCCCACCCCATTCTCTTCACAAAGGGCAGCGGATGGGTAAAAAGCCCTGATCTGATAGCTCTGTCCAGGCTGCATCTTGAGAGAATGGACATCCAAGCTGCTGACAGCCCTATCAACTCATCCTCCCATGGACAGCAATCAGGGCCAACACTTTTGGTGATTTATAAAGAAAACTGTTTTCACAGACACAACGTGAAAGACACAAGCTCTAGATTACCACCAAGATTAGCATGCAAAAATGTATTTGAATTTCTGATCAGCAGGAGGCTTCAAAGGGCCCAGGCTCAGATTAGCAGGTGTTACGTGAAAAAGGAGAGAGAGCTTTTGTGCTACAAAGTTGCGCCAGCAAAACAAATATGTCTTTCACTTTGAAGAGCTGGGGAGGAATTTGTGGCCATTGCCATGGAAACTCAACAGGCCTTACACAGCAAAGCCAGATTTTGGAGGCAGAACTGCTCTTATGTCTGTATGCTGCTGAATACAGCATGTCTTTATCAGAAGGCTGCTGAGGAAAATGAAATGACAATGTGAGACCATTATAACACCATTGTTTGGTTCAGATCAATTTCCATTATTTGGAAGAGGAAAGAGCACAGCAGGTACTTGCTTTCAACAGTGGATCCCTTGAAATTACATTATTTGGACAAAAAAATATAGAGAATCCAGAGGACCTTGATTATCACTAACATTAAATTTTCTGGGCTACAAAACCAGTGTAGGGTCAATCTTTGGCTATATGCTTTAAAATTCTTCCACTTCTTTTTTCATTCATCTGTCTCTGCATCATAACTGAATGGCCTTCATGTGAAGCACAAGACCCTGACTGGATACCAGTGAGCTTCAACCCAACCAAAGCAGGCAGGAGAGGATGCTGTCCAGGGACCTCACTCGAGCTGTGACAAGCCCACCTGCTCAAGCCCTCCAAAAGGTGCTGTGCTCACAGCTGGACAGGTGGACAGGTGACTTCACAGGGCTGTCCTCATCCACTGGAACCTGGGGACCATGAGCAGTAGAAATGTCCCCAAAAGGACATTTGGGGAGACTAGTCCTCCTCAGGGTAGCAGGGGCACTAAAGGCAGCAGACAGTGGAAAAAGCCCTCACCAAGGGGCTGCAGCCCTGCAGCTGCTCCTGCCCAGGTGTGTGTTTGCCTTTGGCTGCCCAGTGTACCTGACCCTGGTTACAGGTCCTGTTCTATGAACAGAACACATCCACAATTAACCAGTTAGTCCACACCAACTCATCACCACCAGCACACTTGAAACACTCCATTAAATAGCTGATGCCCAGATTTTACACTGAAAGGTCACAGCATCTCCCCTCTCCCTCTTCAGTTCAGCCGTGGCTCATCTCAAAGATGGGGCCCCACAAACCCCAGCTGGGGGGCACAGACCCACAGACCCACAGCCCTGAATGGTGCCCAGAGCCACCAGCTGGGGGGTACAGGGCCTCCATCCCCACAGGGAACCCAGCTGAGGTCCTACAGCCACAGGAGGTCTCCATGCCTGCTGCAGAACAAGGAGGCAGTGAAGGCAGAGGGCTCCTCCAGGGGAAAGCTGGCACTGCCACCTGTGACTGCCCCTGTGGCAGGTGAGGGGTGACTGCTCGGAGCTCCTCACATAGGGTGCAACACAGGAAGGCAAGGAAGATTTATGGAAGACTCTGACCCACCCCAGCTGGGGTCAGCGGGGTCATGGCAGAGGATTCTGTCTCCAGGCACTTCTGAAGGTGTTCAGGGTGCTGTGCAATCCTCCCAAAGCACAGGTTCCCCAGGGACTTTCCAGCTTTAGGGGACAGAAGGGCAGGCACAGGGCAATAATTCTTAGCTTTGCTCCACTTGCACCTGGCCTTTCTAGAACACCTCAGGCAGGAGGATCCTGGCACTACGTCAGACACGGAGCCATCTCAAAAAGCCCTGCTCACACACTGGGCAATGCTGCTTTTTTTGCTCTCTGACAGGAGTGTCAGAAGATACTCCTTGGATGCACCAGGTTTTGGTTAGTCTCTTCCTGCTGAAAATCTGAATTGTTATTTAAAAATAATAATCCACTGATGTTTAAGTGAGCCTCATACAAACCTTCAAAGGCCCTGCTGCATTAAATAATAACACATTCTGTGGGAGGCAAAGCAGCAGCACTGTCCAGACATTAAGATATCGACTACCCGTGAAAAAAAATGAGTGTAACAATAGTGTAAGGAGTGTAACAAAGAAACTGGGAGCACTTGAAACCCGTATACTTGCTAGAACATGTAGTCACTGTCTTAGAGCTCATTTTTAGCTTCCACAACTCCTTGCATAAGAATACCTACTTCCTCCCCAGCCTGCCCCACCTTCACTGGCTTCATTCACATTAGCAAGAATGCATTTTGCCCGGAGAAATCTGGCAGAAAATGGAACTCCTGTCCTTCTCTCCTTGCTGGCTACTTATGAAAAGACTTACAGTATTAAAAGTTAAAGAACTGGTTCCACAGAATTCCACAGAGATAAACACGCAATTTGGTGCAGATACTGCCTGAATTTCAGTGCCATTTGCATTCAGCTAAGAGGGAGCAAAGACTTCTGCTTTTCATCACTAACTAGTCACATCCCTGGATACACAACGTAAAAGGCAAATAACACTTGCATGTGAAAAAATAAGCATACTTTAAAATATTCATCCTTGAAGCATACCTCATAAGGGCCAAGCACTTCTAAACTAATTAGGTACATCCAGGTATTTTTTGAAAGCTGGTAAGGCAACATTTAGATCTTCCTCCATGCCATGGGTTTGGGAAAAAATATTCCTTCAAGTGTAAGCATACAAGAAATATGCAAACACATATTTTATCTAAATGAAATTTTAAAATGCAGTCCTTGAATTTATAGCCTGTTTACATTTCTAGCTAAAAATATTTAAATTAATATTTAAGTCCGAGATATATACGGCACAATAAATATAATCAAACCAAACCAAATCAAAATAATTTCAATGTATGAGTTGGAAATGCTCAAAGATTATTCTGAATGAAGGAAGAAAGAAATTTTATGATAGAGATCTAGAAGTTGAGGGAATAACTTACAGTCTAATGCCAGGGTTTTACACTGTCAGTTATGTAAAACAGCATAAGACAAGGCAGCTGAATTTGTAACTCACAAAACCCTGACAAGTGTGGTCAACCTCCTGAAAGCAGTAATTTATTATCAGAAATGTCACGCCTACACAATAGCCTTATTGTTGATTCATTAGGTAATTTCCCTTGAAGACCAGCTGTTTCTAGTGTGGTGGGATGAATAATGAGAAAGATATTTAATGTTCAGGGCACAAATGACAGACATAAGGAGGTTCTAACACCACCAGTGTCTCACTGCCTACGGCACCAGCTCTGTTCCAGGGGGTAAAGGTCCTACACCTCCCACTTGCACAGAAAACCTCCCAGGTGTCAGATATGCTCAGAGGGCAGGTTGCTGTGCAATACCTTCAATAGAATCAGGAGACCCATGTGATATGGCCAAGCAGGCCTTGGGCTCATTGTCACCTTCTATTTCCATTGACATGCCCCAGGGGTAGATGCTTTCCCCTCCCAGCAGACTCAATTTATTCCCAGGTGCTTCTCTGAATGTCTCACACCAGTTCAGCTTGCAAAAGGCAGTCCCCATGGCTGTGCTCCAGGCAAGCTTCCAGCCTGTTTTCCAGAAGTGCCTCTTTTTTAACCTTAGCCAAGAACTATCCAGATAATAATTATTAAACTACAATTTACTACAGCTAGTAGTACTGTCTTCTAGTTGTTCGGTTTATTTTTTTTGATTTTACACAAATACATTATTTGTCCCTCAAATGATCCCTCTGAGGGCTTCTTCTCCATCATGTTAAGTAACACTGCAATTAAAGTGAGTTAAATTCACCAATAAGCAGACAAGCACCATGTGCTGTATGGCTGGTGTTCATTATGCTCAGTACATTAATGCCAACAGTTTGTCATTGCTTCTCCTGTTAGAGCCACCTAAACTGCAAGAACCAGGGAAAAAAAAAAAAAAAAAAGGAAAATCTATGCAAAAGCTGCAATTGATCTGCCCTTTAATGTGATCCTGGGATACAAAAATCAGGTGGAAGCATTTCCTTGCCTTTCAGAATGTGTTTGTTTGGAAACACACTTGGATGCCAGGCCAGGGCAGTGCTGCCCAGAGCAGGCTCCAAGGGGAGCTGCTGTGGCTTGGGTTGTGTTCCAGAGGCTGCAGCAGCCAGGAAACACAGCAGCCTGCCAATACAGGGCCCCAAAACAACTGGAATTCAATAAAAAGGAAAATAACCACTCTCAACCTTGTCTAGTGATAGCTTAAGCTTTGAGATGATGGAAGGACGATTCAAGTTCTAAAGGCCTGGCACTTTCAGGTGTCCCTATTCCTTCTACATTTTGCCTTAAGTTGCAATTATATCAACAGTTTCAATTAGACGTGGCTTTAGGAAAACGAACAGAAACCCAGACAGTAAACACACCTTCAGTATTTCTTTCTGAGGCCAGCTGCACTGACATGACACTTCAAACATGATTGTTTTTCAGTGACAGCACTATATAAGGTAAATAATTTAGTAAATATCTTCCTCTCAGATCTTACTTGGCTGCAGCTGAGATCAAAATCAAGTTATTGTCCTTCTCTACCTATGGGGGGAGTGTAATAAAAACCTGGATTTACAGTTAATCAGATCTGCTGACTTTGTGACTTCTGTCTGCATTTCAGTACTGCACCACTGCTGAGTAGCTCCGTATCCTCTGACACCAGAGGAGGTGTTCTGTCTTCTCAACCATGCTGTAGTAATTCAGTTGCTTTTAAAACTGTTCCCCTAAATACTTTAATTGAATAGAAATCATATTCAATGTTTTTATTATCAGAAGAAAAATCTCTGAAGACCTTTTTCCCTTCACATACGGGAATGCTCGCCCTTAGTGCAAGCTCCCCACTCTCAAGCTCTGTGTCTTATCCCACAGAAAGGTGCCCTTTCATTTGGGTGTTTGGGCCTCCCTTGGCAAGTTTGAAACCTTCCTCCATGTTTGAAGTCTCCTAATTTTAAGAGGGGTTCCCATGATCCTTAAAACCCTAGCATAAGTCATGGCCTAATGCTATTCTCCATAGTAGGGGTTTAAATTTGAAATCACTAATTATCTAAAGATAAATAGATCCGAGAGAACTGTCTGGGATTTATATTGGAGAACATTGCCCTTATATTCCCTTGAGCATGCCTCTTTAAAACATGGATATAGATCCTGGTTTCCTTAAGTCACCAAGGACAGCCACAGCTCCTCGTGAGAAGGTGGCACTGCAGCTCCAGGGGCTCAATTCTCCACCCCAGGGAGGCTGGGAATGTGGTGCTCCAGGAACATCATGCAGTCAGTGCTGTGCTCACTGGCCACTCTCATCTCAATACAATATTATTGCAATTAGCATTTAGTCATGTTCTTCTTTCCATCAAACATTTGTGACCACCAAAAACCCAGCCCAAGGAGCTTGTCTGCCTGTCTGAGGAGCCTCCCATGGCAGAAGCATCCCTTCTGTCTTGGTGCAAGGCTCCTTTCCTGGCTGATGGAGCACTCTGCATCAGGATCTGCACACATCAGGAACCAGCAGGAGCTGAGGAGCCCCTCCCTGGGCTCAGCAGTCCCACGGGGACACAAGCCACGACACTGACTGCTGGGATCTTACCATGTTTGAAGGAGGGGATGAGACCCCTTTTCTATTTTTTGGCCTATTAGACTTTCAAGTCCAAACACAGAGATGTGCTCAGTGCAATTTCTCCATAAGGAAATTTATACACTCTGCCCCATGACAGAGTTCTGCCAGCAGAAAAGGTTTCACAATTAGCAAAATCTTGTTCACTGCTCTGTCTTAGAATCTGATTATTGTTCTACATTTATCTTAAGCAAAGGGGCTGACAAATAACTGCAAAATAATGTGATAAAAACCATTTATAATGCCAGGTTATTCCAGGTCTTTCTCCCTAACTATTTATGACAAGGTAATAATGCTGGTTATGCATTTGTCTGACTTTAAATTGGTTACTAACAGCCATGATGGATGAGAGGAAGGATAGCCTTATTCGGAAAAGCAGCTCCTGATTTCTGATCTCATTCTTGCAGGTAATGAATTATATCTAATTAGTAGGTTCCAAATCTAATCAAGAGGTTGTGATGTTGACCCAGAGCAGCAAAAGAGGGTGAGGAGGCCTCCTTTTATGTTTTTTGCTTATCTTAAATAAAGAATACTTTATAAATACAGTCTTCTGGAGAGCACTGACTACACTGGCTAAAGATGGAATCAATTCTAAAAGTCACTGTTTCAGTTAACAGTTTAATGAAACTCATCTCTACAGATGTATTCTTTCCATTGGGAATGTAAACTCCTTATTCCCCATTATGGTCTATTTATTTTATTATTTAGGAAAAGCATGAGAAATTCTTGTTGTAAGCAAATCAAGCTCCAAGTGAAAGAAATTATTTTTCATACTATGAAAAAATTCTGAGAGTTAAGAAAAATTTCCATCAGAATTCTTGAGAAATAAACAATAATTTAAAAAAAAAATAAAGGAGCTGGAGTGGAAAAAATAGCACAAGGGATGGACAGATTAAAAAATATTTTTCAGTTTTACATCATAATAGCTGCAAAGCAAACAGAGCTCCAATTCTAACTGTATTTGGGTTTTATAAGCACAATTCTCCCCACCAGAGACAAAGAAATAAATATAGGAGAACAAAATCTACCCTGCAATTCAGTCACCGAGTCATGTTTGTTACTCTTGGGCTTTCACACTTGACCCAAGCCCACTATTTAACACCTAAACAGCTTCAAAGGTACCTGTGCAATGTTAATACCTATGCTGCAATTAATCACCTGTCCAGCCCTGCTTTTGCCAGTGATGGGCCTGCAGGAGGATCCACGGCCACTGCACTGAGCCCTGAAAAGCAAAAGGACCTTTCACAGCTTCTCCTATTTTCCTTTCATGATTATTTTCATATTCTCTCTTAAGATCTTTTAAGAAGTCTCAGTTATGAAAATAAAATGAGCATTTAAAAGACAAATATCTCCTGAATTAGTAATCCGGATGTGTGCTGTATGGTTTATGTTCACAAAAAAAGACAATATATTATACAAGTTCTTGAGATGCTGTAGCTAAAGCTAAAATAAATCTGTTTTAACTAAAGTCCTAAATAGGCCTACATTTTTCCTAAGTATTGATTCTGTCTACCTCAAACTTACACGAGTCCTCAGTCTAGCAATAAACCTTAGTCTAAAAAGAATGAAATCCTAACCCCTTATTTATAATTTGTGGATTTATCCCTACCCACAGCAAGCTCCAGCTGAATACGACCACAAGAGCCTCTGGCAGGAGTCCCACCTGGCCAGCCCAGCATGCAGGTGAGGCCACCTTTGGCAAAGCCAGGGTGGAAAGGAATGTCCAGAAAGGACAGTGGCAGCAGAAGTGCCCTGAGTGTTCTATTTCTTGTTTTAATCGTAATTTGAGAATCTCTTCAGTGCACGTGGTGCTCAGCTCGCTGCCCTTTTCGAGGATGTTGTGCCAAGCCACAAACAAACTCTGTGCAGTCAAACAACACAATGAGACATTTAAAACCCCCTAATGATTGCAATGGGAGAGCTGAAGAAACGAGCTGGGGCCACCCAGTGCCCCGATTACATTTGACACTGCAAAGACAAAGCTACAGCCTGATTAACATGTCACCAAGAGGAGCAGGATTTTATTGTTCTGTTCTGGAGCACCCATGCTCCCAGGTGTTAAGTCTGCCCAGCTCACCTTGTTCCAGGGCAAGCAGGTATTGTTTGGGAAGAGGAGATTTGCTTGCCAGGCAGACTAGTAAAATGATGGATTTATAGCGCTGCGTCTTTCATCTTATGAGGTTCAGTGACCAGTTCCAACTACGCCTGTTTCTCAGGCAATACCAGTTTTAAGAGCTCATTTTTAAAGCCAGACAACTCTACTTTGTGTATTTACTTATTTATTTATGCATTTCCGAAGATCACCACAATATTTACTCTGTTATTAAACTCTGTGTCAGGCACTAATGGTCTGTAATTTTCTTTGAAATTGGATTTGATGTTGCAAAGTTACATAGTGCAGACAAGTGTCCTACTGATGTCAGAGTTTCATCACAAGAAACTGTTCTAATGCTGCAATTTACTTAGAAAACACACCTGCCATGCAGAGCAAATGAAAACAGATCAACAATGAGCCTGACTTAGAAACTAAACCAGAGCCCAAATATCCCAGATCTGTATGTCAATCCAGTTCAAAATGGCTGGAAAAAACCCAGCTACCCATGCTCATATTCTGCTACTTGTACTTCCCTGCACAAGCCTACAGGAATATATTACTACTTTTTCTTAATTAACAAAACAGTTCACGACATAATTCCGCAAAATTAGCATAAAAACAAATGTTTGTGAGTGACATTTTCTTTGTTCCCTTGAGCCTGGCCGAACTAGCTCATGCTATGTCATTCTTTCTTGTGAACAAATGGCTGAGAGCTATCGCCTCCAATTCCCCATTAAAGCCCTCGCCCTCACTCATTCTGTCTGCAGAGAGACCAGAACCCCGCCAGCAGCAGAACCCGCTGCCATTAATTCACTTACCCAGGGAATTTCACACCTTTGCCAGGCCCTTTACGGTTCTCATTTCAGTACAACCTAATCTCCAATGGATTCGGAAAGCTGTGAAGAAGGGCAGTTCAAGCTGAAGGCAGCAATTAAATGATAATTAGGGCTTTACTTCATCTTGTGATTGATAGAGGTTCACTGGACCCAAACTGCATCTTGTCATGTGCTAATAGGCCTGGCAAGATACTCCACTGCATCTGAAGGATTTTGCCTTATCTCAAGAGAGATAATCTACTCAACAAGTAATCTCCTGCCTGTGGTAAAGTGCCACTGTATATTTACCGGGCCAGTATTCTTCATGGTTCAGCTCTGAAGGAACCCTAGGATTTCCTTAGGAGCGAGGAAGCCAAGGCTTTCCTTTCCTGTTTTCAGGTTTCTGGGTGCCCGGTGCTTGGGTCTCCCAGTACAGCTGCTCCACCTCCCTCAAGCACATCCCTCACCAGCACAGACCCTCGCCCACCACCCTGGAATCTCAGCCATGGAAAACTTTTGAACCATTTTTAGTCCATTTACTGTTCCTGAGGATCGAACTGTCCTGCAGCCACAGCCCCGAGCCCATCCCCATGGTCCAGGGCTACAGCTCCCAAACTCCTCTGTGTCTTTTGGGCCTTTGTCAGCCCAATTACTTATTATAAACAATACAGTTTATCTTTATCAGAATCATTATCTAAATTGGCTACATGACACATGCTGTTCTCCTAACTGCACTCCCGGGAAAACGTGCTATAAAATCTGTGATTTTGTACTTTGTAATTATCCCTCTATGGGCTATAAAGCATTACTCTGGTGTTTAAAATAGGTATAGCTAGCATTTTCCACTCCTCAGAGTGGAACATTTATTCTACCTCAGAAAATAAAATGCAGCACAATATTCGGTGCAATCAAGCAGGGGATTGCTGCAGCCATGTCCTGACTGCTGAGCTGACTCCACACACAAAGGAGTTTCTCATGACATGCTCCATTTTTATTATGGAGTTTCTTTTTCTCTGAGCAAGACAAAGATGACCTAAGATAGTGTGAAGTGAAACGTGGCCTTAGCTGGCATTTTAGTCTGGAAATGATGAGGTGTCAACAATAATGGTTAACAGGATCATACTCCCAGTGCCATTAATTTTCTCTTTTCAGTATCCTCCACATTTCCTGTTGTAAAAATGCTGGCCAATTCTTCCCTGTTGCTGACTTTTGTTTTCCTTACTGTTTTGAGAAATTCCTCCTTCCTCAGGATTTCTAAATCTATTTCACACAGTGCCAAGCCAGCAGCTCTCCCCATGATTAAAACAAAACACTTTAGTTCTAAAGAGCAAAGACCTCACCTCCCATCTTGCACAACATGAGGTGTCCCTGGCCTCCCTTTTTAGCTGATTCTGCTTGCTTGATGCACTTTCAGAAGTTCAGTAACTAGCAGTGGAGGGGTCATGTTTGCCCTCAAGTTGCTGCTTTTCATGCTTGACATGTTTTTCTACTGTCCAGTCCCTTAGCTGCAGCAGGGTCAAGAGGATGGAGGGGAGGGTGGGGGTTACAGAAAGGGTATTGTATTACACAAACCCCAAAAGGTTTCGGTTACAGAATGTATATTGTCCATGTCTGTTGGGCTTGTGAAGAAGTATCAAGTTCACCACATTCTCATTTAGGGACTTTGATCCTTTCAGTTGAAAAGAAGCTGCTGAGAATTACTCTGCAGAGCAAAGAAATGAATCAGTTGTACTCTCTCACCCAGCACTGAGGAATGCCAATATTTCTGTTAGCCAGCCCAATCCTAGGGAGATTTACCCAGCTGCAGAGAGGCTGGAAGGGGCTTAAGTCTATCAACACAACCACAGGCTCCCCCCTCCTTTCAGAAGGGCTCAAGCACCTCTTGTGCTGCCTGACTTTCAGTGATGTTGAGACCTTTACTTGTCTCTGGGTCTGAGTATTTTTATGCTCCTTCTGCAGCTAAAGCAGCCATGGGAACAGCAGCCATGACTCGTGTCTCCTCTCCCCATCTCTCCTTCTCTAGGTTATCCGTGATTACCCAGGTATTCCTGCCTAGGTAATTTATTAGACAGATAAAAATATATCCGGAATCTCCACAGCAGTTGTTTCTGCTGCTCTTTCCTGTTGCTCTGAGAAAGGCTGACATGTCTCAATGACCCTTTCCTTCTCCCAGAAAGTATGACATTCTGTAACTGCCTTTTCCCACAGAAGTCCCTGTATTTTTGCCTGGAACATATTTATGCATATACTGACAATGTTTGGGTTTTGTTTTTCCCTTGCATTTACATTGGTAATCTTTGTTAATCTAATTTTTGTGGCCTGGCGAGCTGTGATGTGCATGCTTGCATTGCTAAATCAGGGATTATTTATATTTATTATATAAAAGACATAAATATAGGATTATTATTATTTAAATATGGGGATTTGTCTGCATGGACTAAAATAAGGGAGACTCGGAGCCAGCAGGTGTTTCAGGGTCCACGCCTGAGCATTTTCCTGAAGGCAGAACCTACTGGTGACCTCAACAGGGACTCAGAAACTGCCAAAATACAGAGCCTGGGAGTGTTGGAAACTGGCTTTCCTTGTGCTGTGAAACAGTCTGCTTCCTCTGGGCTTCCCCTGACCAGGACACAAGTCTGAGCTTGGCTGGGGAGCTGCATGTCCCAGTGCAGTGCTTGCACTGAGTTTCAGAGATAATTTTTCATATTCCAGGATCCCAGGGAGCAGCCAAATGGAGCTCAACTCTTCTGTGTGAAGTGATGCTCCCACAAATGGGGTCAGAAAGGACCCAGAAAGGCATCATGAGGTGTTAGCTGATTTTTCAAGGGGCTCTGTTTTGTTGCATTAGCAATTTTCTACAGCATTAAGCAGTTTCATGGTACATTGTACTTCACTGCCTGAGATGGGACACAGACTATTTCCAGCCCAGAGAGGTGACAGATTTTGGACATCCAAGACATGGGAGACCAGTAACAGAACATCTGCCAAAAGCTTTCCAGTTCACCTCACCTGGTCTCCCTTCTCAGATCTGCAGTCCCACCAGAGCCAGGCTCCAGCCTTTTGGCAAGCTGCTGCCTCAGTGCCTGGGAAAGTCCACATCTTCATTAATCACTACCTGGGCCTGTCTAACCTGTTCTCTCACCTCGCTCCTTCATCCTTTCCCTTCTTTCTTTCTTATTATCTTTTCCCTTTAAACAGTCTCCATCTTCTTTTTCTCATGGAAATTATCCAAAGACCCTAACAACAAATAGATAGCTTAGACAACCATACAGTCAAGAGCCTCCCTTTTATATGACAAACATATGTATTTCAATCACTATTTCCAGTTAATTTTAGATTTCCACTTGTCTCTTGAGTCCTGTCACTTGGTCATGAGAGCAAAGAGATTGGGACCTGCCCCTCTGCTCCCCCTCAAGAGGATGCTAAAGCCCACAACAAGGTCTGACCTCACTCTCCTCTTCTCCAAACAAAGTGGCCTCATAAGATTTCCCCTCTCTGGTTTGCTGAGTTGTGCCTGCAGGGCCTCTCTGCCCTCAAGGGAGTTGGCTGTTCCTCCTAATTTAGTGTCATCAGCAAACTTCCTAAGTATTGTTTTGAGTCTTGTGTCCTGGTCATTGACAAAGATGCTGAAAAGCCACGGATGGAGCCCCCAGAGCCCTTCTGGTGACCAACCTGATGTCACCCAGCCTCTGTAAGTCTTTGTACCTGATCTGTGAGCCAGCTGCTCACCCATCACATCTCATGGTTATCCAGCTGTGAGATGGACAGTTTGCCCAGAAGGATGATGTGAGAGTACCAAAAGCTTTGCTAAAGTCCCAACACATTTCATCTACTGGCTTCCCTTGGTCACCTAGGTGGGCTGTCCTGTTGCAGAAGGAAATCAAGTTTGACAAGCAGGACTTTCCCCTCGTGAAGCTGTGCTAGCTGTGACTGATGACTGCATTGTACTCCATGTGTTTTTCAATACCTTCCATAATAATCTTTGTAGTGATTTTACCAGTAAATGCTACATTTCTTGCTGCCTTCTAGAAAACAACTTGATTAAATGGAACTCACCAAACCCAAATTTCCCTCACAGAGTAGTAGAAGGTTGCCTTTTTTGTTAATCTACAAAATTTTTCATAAATTGTCAAAGGCAGCCCTCCCTTCTCAGCCAGATAAAATCAGAATAAAAGAACACATTAAAAGTCATAGAAGAGCATATGTGTGAAGGAAGAGCTGTTCACTGGAAAGGGACACAGATAAAAAATCCCTGGAAATGTCATCATGCCCTGTTTGTAGATACAGCTGTACCCGTATCTCTAAATTACAAGTGATAATGAGGTGTAAAGATTTTATCAGATACCTGGCCGGCTAGAAAGACCTTTATGTGTTGGCTGGTGTAGGCTCATATTAGGTGGTAGGAATTCTGTTTTCTTTTCTAAGTGGAACATCAGATTACACAGGTCTTATTTCACTGCTGATTGCAGTCATCCACTTAACATCTTGACAGATATTCAAGAATGGAGCAAAGCTGGTGGTGCTGCTGAGTGAGGTGCACATCCATCCATCATCTGCTAGCAGATCACTTGGAGGGCCAGGCCTCATGTCATTAGCCTGCAGCACACCACAGCTTGGTGGCTTTTTTTTTTTTTTTTTTTTTAACTCCTGCTAACTAGGTTTCTCAACAATTTTGGGAGGGCCTGTTAGCTGTCATTCCTACAAACAAAAACATCAGCTGAAACATCCTAGGCTGGAGCTTGAGTAACACGGTGGGGGGTCGATATATTTTCTGGAGATTACACAGTTGTGCGATGTTTTAGCCCAATATTTTCTGGAGACTACACAATTGTGTGATGTTTTAGCCCATTTCCAGTGAGCGTTGCCACTGCACAGTCTTTGTCTCACGAGTGTTCTCCAAATGCTTTGTCTCCTTTTTTACAGCAGCAGGATTCCTGTCTCCTGTGCTCCCAGCCCAGCCCACTCTGCACCCTCTGGAAGGAATGGGCTCCCTGCCCAGCCCATGGCTGTCATCTGAGGGCACAGCAGAGAAGAGGAGGGCAGGACAGTGCTCCCAGCAGCCACAGAGCCCAGCACCCTGCTGAGGGCATGCCACTACTCATCTGCACTTCAGCAAGGGTGCCCAAAAAAGAGGCACAGCCTGTGAACTGATCCCCTACAATCCTCTGCCTGCAAAGTGGCTTCCAGAAGCGTCTGGCCAAGGATACCTCTGACTCCAGGTGACCTCCATACCACCTCTCCTGGCACTAGCAAACCAAGTGCCCAACAGTGATGTGACCCAACAAACAAGTACAGGACAAAGCAAGGACCTGAGAAGGACTTCTGCCCCATGGAAAGAAATATGGCAGTTGACAGTTTCTCCTCCTGATGATCACCTGTGTTCTTGTCACTCCATAAGTTCAGAGAAAAATTGTGGGTTTTTTCAAGGCAAATTTGTTTTGGGGAAATATTTGAGATGAGTTGCAAATGCAATCAACGTTTGCCACCACTGCTGAGTATGGCACAAGTGGCAGGAGCACCCCTGTTACCATGCTGTGAGAGGCTCTGCAAACCTCTGCATCAGTAGGAACCTCATCCAGAAAGCAAACAGTGCTTTTCAGTGCCAACACTGAAGCGTTTTGTGAAACACAAAGCTGAATGTTCTATATTCATTCATTACTGCTTTTGGCACCTCATTCACTCTCCTTTGTGACTCCATTTTTTTGTCATCTTTTCGACCTGGTTACATTAAAAGAAGAAATCCCTTCAACTTCTTTAATGTTCTTAAACTCATAAACCACAAAGCAAATTCTAGTTCTGTCAGCCTGTAAGATGTGTTACACAAACTGGACTTGTGTTCACCTCTGTTGAAAGACAGAAACAAATTCTTCAGCAGTCAAGAAAAAGAATCATTTCTTGTCAACATGCCACTGTGTAGTTTGACTTCACTGGACATCAGAGGAGAGTGACATTTCTCTCTGACACTGTTCTCTGTGAAACAGTCTCTAACAACAAGGAATGAATTCATATACTACCTGCCCAGGTGAAATGGTTATCGCCCTGTCTGCTTTCATCTAACAGTGCAAAAATCTGTTTGCTTCTGTTTGGGAAACACTCAGTGAAACCATTAAAAGCAATGGATGAACCTATATCAAATAGATTGGTATTTTCTTGTCCCAGAATACTTGACATAACAAAGGGCATATACTCCTGAATGTCAATAGATCACACTTGCACAACACTATTCTAAATAAATCTGGGGCTAATGTAGTTTATGAGATGCACTGAGGAGGTTAAATTGTTTCTGAGTAGGTGGTTAATTAAAGGATTTATTTTGCAGTTGCAGAGGACCCATAACTCATGAGTTACTGCACAATAAAAGTGTTGTAGATGTGTAAAATAACACCACGATTAACTCCCCCAAGCCACTCAGCCCCAAACAGTTTTGTGTGCCCCTTCATTCTGCCAACGGCCCCAACCCAAAACTCAACCACACTGCGGCTTGGGGTTGGGATTGGTGGTGGTGGTGGGCTTGGGTTTTGTTTCTATTTGGGTTTTTTTTTACTGAAGTAGATGCATCTGCTCAAGTGGTTGGCTCAGAACTTCTGTGAACTACAAAAGAGGAAAAAATATACATGGAGGATTAATTATCAATCACAAGTGGTCTGGAACAGAAGAGAGACTATTTTAATGCAATAACTCTCATTCTGTTTCTCTCTCAAAAAGCTCCTGAGAAGCTGTGAGCTGTATGGTGAAGCTTCCATCATACAACACACTGCACTTGTATTTTGTTTGTTAAGGTCAAACATCTGTTTTACCATTTCCTCAAAGTAATCTTAATATTTAATGGAAAGTGACAAAGAGGAAGTGTAAAAAAATACAACACGGTTTTCCTTTTAGTTAAAACTATGTTTGTTTTGGTCCATATTAAAAAAATTACTTTCCTATATATTTAGCCCTCTAAAATCCATGCCATTCGGCTACCAGCATTAATGATGTTAGGATGAATTATACTGAGAAATCAAATTTTCCGTAGCATTTGAACGCCATTAAAATGCCAAACAATAAACTACCAGACTGCAAATTAGATCACTGGAAATATCAAACACATTGCGGTATAAAATCCATAATTGCATTTAGCGCTTTGGCTCCCAGGGGACAGGCTGCTAAAGATCATCACCGTGCCACATATGAGAAGCTATTGACAGAACGATAAAAATCGACAGGCTAACCAAATAAACACTGCAGGCTTCATTAAATATTCAGCAACTGAAATTTGACTATCATGTGCCTCTTTTCCCACTAGATGTGTCGTGCTCAGGGTTTCAGCGTGACAGCGACGTGGGCGGCTGTGCCCCGCAGGGCTCGCGGCCGCGCAGGGCACGGGCAGCACCAGCAGGTCCTGGCGCCATCAATAAACACACTGCAGCCCAGACAGGGTGATTATTCTCCTGAATACATTATTAGTCTTGGCCCCGGGAATACCTCCAAAGACTTTAATTAGAGGAAGCGTAATATCTGCAGAAGTTTAACGCTCCTGCTAGGAGAGCGGGGACATTTTGTCCCTAATGAAGCTGAGCACTAAATGGCCTCCTCTCTAGCCCCTTGTTCAGGTGGGTGCCTCAGCAATTGCACACCCTGAGACAGGAGCAGCACCCTGGCCAGGCCTCCAGTGGGCACTTGTGTCTGAGGAGCACAGAGCATGTGCCCACCCCAACAGCCTGACCCTGAGGCCAGAAGGCACCCATGGGTGCTCATCTCTGCCTGGCTCAATCTGCTTTGTGTATCTCTGTCTTTTACATGGTAAGAGGGACACAAAAGAAAGGAGTGTCCCTGGCAGAAGACAGGATGGTACTAATTATAAATTTTGCTAACCACTTATTTTCTGTTGCTTTCTTGGATCACTTGCTGGTAGGAAGAGCACTTTTGTGGCTTAAACACCCATTCTTTCTGGTGACAGTGGAAGAAATAGAGCTACAGGAGAGTTGGTACAGGCAGAGGGCACAGACCCATGCCATGTGCTTGTGGAAGAAAAAGGTACCTAAGTAAACTCAGTGTGCCCCAAGGAGTTCTAGAGCTCAACAGTACTTGCTGCTTGTGGACCCAGCCTGACCAAAATGGTGAGAGACTGGGACATAGAACAGAGCTTGCATACCACATTGCTTAAAATATTTAAAATATACTGTTGTATTTCTTGAAATTTCCTTGAATGTTTCAAATCCTGGAATTAGTTCCCACAACCCTGTCAAGACACATTTTTGCCTGCTTGCATGCTCACGCATGCAGAGTGGCACGCTTACTGCTGCAAGAGAAAAGAAAACAACAAAAAGGCTGCACGTTTCCTCACTCTGTTCCTACAGGCCTTGAGTCTGAAATTAGAACAAATAAAATGTATAATGCATGCTCTGGAAGCACCCAATAGGGTTATAAGCAGCCATTCCCTCTTCATGGAGAAAAAGTTTATGTAAATGACTGATGACAGTGTTATTGTGTGAGGAATATCAATGGAGTAATTACAGTTACATAGCTTGCTGCTGCACTGCTGCTCTAAGCCTGTGTTAATTTTTCACACCACTCCCCTGGGAAGGATCGCAGTGTGCTCCTAAGAGCAGAGCTAATAATCGGAGCTCTGAGCCACTGCCGCTGAAACTAGCCCCAAGGTCTTTCTGAGCAGACTGCTAAACACTGCCTGTCTCCCCAGAGAGAAGAGAACAGAGATAAAATGATTAAAAACTGCCAAATTGGACTGGCAATCACTTGGCTATACTGTCAGCCCAAGACAAGACAAATCTCAGTTATTTTTCCTTTTGTGAGCTGCAGAACAAGGCCAGCACAAAGCAGCACGATTGCTAGCAGAGCAGATTGACCACGTTCCAGGTCCTCACCACTTCTGTGGCAACATCTCCAGGCTCAAATGATGCCTTAGTGATTTTATTTAACACTAGCACAAATCCAGAATCTGAGAAAACCAAGTTCTATTTAGGCTTACTGGGACACTTACTAGAAGTCAATTTCACTTGTTTGATCTCAGGAATAATTTCAGAACTGAGCAGATCACAGACCCAATAACTACATCCTCCTCCATATGAGCAGTTCTTTGAGGCTGGATACTGCTGACCATTTGTTCTGAAGTTTTAGACAAATGACATATTCCTTCCAGCTCTACACGGTGAGAGGTAGCACAAGGATTAAGTGACAGAATATATGTTAAATGTGTAAATTAAAGTAAATGCGTTTTTAAAAACTCAGTATCTTCACCTTGGCTGTATGAACACTGAGACATTTTCAAGCCACAGCTGATGATCAGTAACACAAGGTATCACTTCCTACAGGATTAGAAGAAATACTCCATACCAAAAAAGAAAAGTAGCCAGAATTAATTAATTAATTAGCTTATCAACTAGAAACCAGCAGCCCACATAAAGCAGGCTTGCAGTACTGACAAAAAACACCTCACAACGGTGCATACACCTCTCTTGGTAAGAGGGCAAGCAAGAACAACAGCCAGAATGGCTGTGGAGAATCCCATTTATGGCTGGTCCATAAACCCTGTGCAAGCTAAGTTTCCTGTTTGAAACCTGTCAAAATCGGTCAATTTTGCTTCATCCCTGTAAAGGGGCAAAAGTGGGGTGCCTAGGGAGCCCTTCTACTGCCCATCACAGTATTTTTAGCTTGAATTAATTGCATGAAATAAGTGCAGGTGTTCGCATTTGTGTAACCACATAACCATACCCTTTTCCAGAGTCCAGTTGTCCAGTGGCTCCCATATATTAATGACAAAAGTTACACCAGTCTGAATCTGGGGCTCCCCAACCCCTTCCTATCGATCCACAGAAAGGGCAATGACACAGGAGCTTTTCTCCTATACCCCACAAATTTCTCAAACATTTGTTTGCGATTAAACCATTTGTTTGTTATTAAAAATATTTTAGCTAATATCCTTTTGAAGCAAGAGGACAAAATCTGGCAAGATTGAACACTAGCAGCTGGCTGGGATAAACGGGCTACAGGAGGCAACTTGCTCTGATAAATCCTCCAATATTTCCAGTTTTCACTGAAACATCAATTGCCATGCCTGCTCCCCAAATACCTGATTTACAGGACAATGATTGGAGTTTCACAGGGATTAAAATGACCTCCCTCTCTGTTTCTCTATGGTTCTGTGGCAGTGCCCCCAGGGCAGGGCTGCCAGGGCACCCACATGTGCTGGGCACCCCAACCTTCTGCACATCTGCCACAGTGAGGGAGCAAACCCTGCACCTGGGGCTCTGCCAGCCTCGAAACCTTGCCTGGACTGGGCACAAAACAAGGGTCATGCACCAGCAAACCAGGCTTTGGGCCTCCACATCCCAACAGAGATTTGGAAATGGGATGTTTAAAAACCTGCAGGTGAAGGAGGGAGGGAAGCAAAGCATCCCCAGCCCGGGAATTATTTTATTCTGCTTCCATTTCACAACAGTCCTGTTAAAATGTTTTTGCTTTCATCTCTCAATCATGTCTGGGGTCAGTGGAGGGGGATTCATGACAAGCCAAGGGATTCACAAGGGGAATGACTGCAGTAAGCCCTCCTTTTTCCATCCCAGAGCAGGAGTGGGTAAGTCCTGCCCTGAGGGCACACAGGGACACTCAAAAGCCCTCCCCACCCTGAACTGGGCACCTCTCCCCCCACAGGGAACCGTACTGGGGGCTGGACCCTGCCCTGGTGAATCAAAACCACAGCTGAGACTGAGTACCCTCAGTTATTAAATAGGTTTAATTTATTTCACTGATAGCTCATTTTTAGCTGATTGTTTTTGTCCTATCCAGTGTCTTGTCTGATATGCCTTATAGGTCTACCACAGCTCACTGGCTGTGTTGAAAAAACTGCTTCCCTTTGTACAGCTTTGGTTTTCATCAGACTAAGGTAAACTAAATCCTTTGCACCTATTCCAGAAGTGATCTTGCACAGAGACCAGACAACACGACACCAAGTTCTGCAAAATCACATTTATTACTTCCAAGATATCTATCAGTTAAAGCGAACATTTCCTCTGTAAAAGAAGCTGTTGGGGAAAGTCTCTAAAGTACAGTCAGGAATTATATGGCCACATCTACAACCCCTTTACCCTCAGCTGGACACACTGCTATTCAATTAAAGAGAAACTATTCAATTAAGAGAATCTAAAAAGGCATGGACTTGGAAAAGTGTAAGTTGCTGGAGCTGTCTGCAGGGCATTTGTGGAGTGGAAATGCTTCAGGCTGCTGCAGCTCAAATACAGTAAGGCCAGTCTTTGTGGATGTGACACAGCCTGGATGGACATCTGTCACCTCCTGGGCTTCAGTGGAACACAACCTTGCAGCCAGCTGACAGACATTTTCCACTGTTAACAACATGGGCTTGCTTACTATGTTTGTTTCCTCATTTCCAATCCTAAAAATACTCCCACACTATAATCTTAACTTTACACAAAAATACACAAAAATACACCTTTTTCTCACACTAAAGACATAAAAATGCACACCAGAGGCATTTCACTTAGTTATTGTGAGCAGAGAGTCATATTGTAAACAGAAAAACAACCTTCTACTTCAGCTGCTCTAGATCCAGATGCTTTCTCTGTTCTGCAACACTCCAGACACTTATGATTAAAAAGAACATACCAGGTACTACAACTATTAAACTGTTAGATACAATTTACAATGGCAATAACCCCCTTGTCGTTGGTCCTTCCTAAAGTTAACCAGAAGTTTGTCAGATATTTAACAGCTCATGGAGCAAACTGACTTTGTGACTTGTTTCGCAGAAGTTTGGTCAGTTATTTCTTAAAATCACCAGCTTTTAGGTTAACTCAGTTTGTTCCAGAGGCAGCAGACTGGCCTGAGTGAGGTACTTCCCTGGCCTCCAACTGCACCAGGAGATGCAGGGCACAGCTTTGGCAAAAAGTAAAGTGGATAAGGGTGGTAGGACTGGACAAAAGACAGGAGGAGAACAAGCATCCAGTAGTGCCCTCATTTTATAAGAAATGTAATAACTTTGCTAGAGAAAGCTGACAGTGCTCATTCACTGGAAGTAATGAGGTTTGACAGATTTTTCTCAAGGATCACAGGTTGATCCCCTACTCATCAGAAGCAAGATGTTGTCAGGGTGGGTGCCTATTTTTCCCAGAAAATATGAACAATTTAAACATGTGAGAGCATGTTGAAGTCATCATAAAGTTACTGTCATTTGTGACCCTGGCAGGGTGAGCACTGCAAATGCAAACCAGCCTGGCCTCAGGGCACTCACCAGCATGATGCAGCCCTAGGATGGATCAGCGAAAGCTGAAGATGAGAAAATGATCAGATTAACATTTTCTCACTACATGTCCCCAAGCTGAGTGTGTTGCCTGCCACCTCTGGCTAAATTCACCCAGAATTTAGCCCCAAGCTTCCCTGGATTTTTAATTCAACAGAGGATCCCTGGGCTTAGTAATTCCACCAGATGATAAGAGCAGTTAACAAAATGTCTTAACTTTTCTATTTCTGGAGAGCTGATAATTTAGGGCTTGACACCGCGTGCAAGTCTTGCCTGAGCAGGAGCCTTGCGTGGTGTAATTGCTTCCTGCTGCGAGGGCACGGTGTCTGGATCAAGGCTCACAGCTGACACCTCCTGCCTGACATCAGGCTGGATCTGACACCTCTCCGTGCCATCGGCACACTCCTGCAACCATTCCCCACCAGCTAACTTTCTCTTTCAGTGGAACAAGTGGTGTCAGTGCATGAGATGGATATTTTGATTTTTGGAATGATCTGGGAGGTGCAGATTTTATTATGCTAATGAAATAAGAACACAATAGTCCTCTGAAGCATGCAAGCCAGAGGCCAGGGGCAGTGCTAAAAACTTCTCCCACAGGAAAAACAGATACAAGGCTGGCTTTGAGAGTGGGCGTCTTCTACACTAACCACTGCATTGTCAGAAACCACAGCTGTCCACCACATGAGCGAGCTGAGGCAGGCTGCCTTGGGCGTGCTGACAGGTCAGTGCCTGCAGCCTGGTGCTCCCCTGCAGCACAGGGCAGCTCCTCAGGCCCTGAGTCTGCAACCTCGCAGCCCAGCACTCTTGAGGACACCAAGGGCACCCAGCTGAGCTGTGCCAGAGCTGCCCTTGCTGTCTTCCTAAAGGCTGAACAGCATTTCAAACACAGCCATTTACACACACACGCTTCTGTTTGGCACTTCTGCATGTGGCAGATTTTACTGGGGGGTGTCTCACAGCACAGCATCCACGAGAGCCTACAGAGCAAACCCTCAGCTGGGCACCTGCACAATCCCCTGGCTGGCCCAGCCTTTGAGGGGCTGTGCATGACCCTTCTCTCAACACTCTGTTTGCCCTGTCATGCTCTTACAGTACACACAGAACAGCTTGGGTCTTGCAGGAGAAAAGACACACAACAAGCCATTATTAAAATTAGTTTAGTAAACAATAATCAGAGGAATAGTTAATAAGCACAGCTTTGCTGTGTTAAGTAGGAAATTAGATCCACTGCCCCATTACTATTTTGAGTGAGAAAGCAATGATGCCTTTAATTATGCATAGTCTGCTTTATTTGAACTGTGTTGGCTGTTGTGAAGGAAATAATCAATGTAAACGCCTCCTGAGGTCGCTCCTGAGGCAGCCGTGAAATGAACTAAGTGAGCAGAGCAGTGTGTATAATCATATCAAGCAAATCCCCAGGTACCAGCCTGAGAAACACACACATATGATTTATACACTCTCCACAACTCAACACTGACACCCCGAGCCATTTCAACAGCAGAGCCTGCACATTGCTCTGAATTCTTACCTACACATGACAAGTCAAATTTTTGAAGCTGGATTTAATCCTGTACATTTAAAAATTAACACAGCCTACCCTGAACTCTGTGGGAGTCCTGCTTGATTAGAGATTGTGGAACTCAACTCCTATTTAAAACCAGTTGGTATTCTAGGGACCTTAAGCAGAACTCCCTGAAGAATTTCTGCATGCTAAACTTAATCTTCGGGAGAAGTTCAACATGAAACAAAGTCTACAACCAAACTCTACTGCAGCGAGAGGGGCAAGATTCAGGCTGAAGGAATTATCTTTTAATTTCTGTATTTATTCAATAGCAAACTTTTATTTTAATTTGTTTACAAAGCTAATCATTTGGTTTTGTTTTTCACATTTTTGAGTTCAAGCAAAGATTTTAATTGCAAGTATCCATCTTTAGTGTTAATTGGCAGAACCTGTGTTATACCATGAAGGAGAGAACACAACACCCAAAGGAGATTTTCTGTGTAGGCTCCTTCACCAACCATCTTTTGGTGACTGAGGTGCTGTGGTAGTGCCACGGCTCACCTCACTCTTCCCCATGATTCACTTCTGTGGAAGCTGCACCAAGAAACTTACTTTAAAAAAAAAAGAAAAAAAAAACATTGGGAGAAAGGGAAACTGTGTCGTGATTCAGAGGATCACAACTTGTAGGGAAATCACAGTGTACACATTACACCCTGGAAGAGTGGCTGGAGCCTCTTGCTGTGCTGCAGGAGCTCAGGCTGCTGCGGAGAGCAGCACACAGAGGGTCTGCACTGCCCACCTGCTCAGGACAGTCCCGGACAGAGCCAGGAGTGCTCTGCCCCCTCAGCTGCTTCCCTTCTGGGACACCTGCATCCTGGTCTCTGCTGAACTTTCACACTGCTTTTGCCTCCCCACAGAATAAAGTTTCTCAGGTATCTCATCAAGGCCTCCTGCTCCAAAAGACCCGGAGGGAAGAGTTTTTCCCTCGCAGTTAAACTGCCAGATTTGTTCAGCTCAGTTCCCTGACACCCTGCTGCTGCCAGGGCAGGAACCATCCCACAGCACCACGGAGGTTTCCCAGCTGCAGTGGGAGGGTGCAGATCTGCTCCCCACTCCACGCACAGGATCCCTGCAGATCCCTCACTCCTGCTAAAAGGAGTCTGATCTTTCACTGAGACATGCTCCGGCGTGAACTTCACCCTAAAGAGTTAAATCAGCCTTTGCTGTGGAAACTCACATGATAAAAATAGATCCTCCTGCTCTACAGGATCTGTACTGTGTGTGATTTAAGGGCCCTTACTGAACTACCCTCTGCAGTTTGTTTTGTTGCACAAAAATCATACTCATCAAAAATTCCTTTCTTTCCCCAAGATTCATTTGGATAGGTGATGCTGTACTGGCCACAGAGGGAAAACACAGACTTTTTCTCCCAAATGTAAAAGGAAAGCTTACGCTTCTTAGCATTTTGTCGAAAAATAAAAGTTTTAAGGAGTAAGAGCATATGGTGGTTCATAATTTTTATACAACCCATCCCTAAGCATGCAACCATAAATCTTTGAACAGTAAGTCAGTCTGAATAGAGGTATCCAAGATCACAAAGTAGTATTTTGTGTGACTTCAGACTTTTCAAGGTCTACAATCAAAACAGCTAAGTCTAAAACATGCTAAAAATTTCCAACAGGAGACTAGGGGCTATTGTTTGCATTCTTTGATGGATTTGGCTATTTAATGCTCTTAAAATTGAAACGCTGTAATGGTGATTCTAAAAAATATATTCACCCTCATGTTTTTTGAGAGTTGGGTAGACACAGATTTGAGTATCAGGAGCTTTTTTATAAGATTATTTGAATTATTGTTGACTGATTTAGTAGTTTAAAGGTTTCTTTAGAGAGGGCTGTCCTGATCATCTGAAAAAGCACATCAGGAAAAAAGCAACTGGTTTTTTTAGCCAGTTCTGAGCTCTGAGTGAGGCTCAGGGCAGTGATAGATGGACTATCACCTTACTACCTGCCCAAGCAGTACTGTGCACTGAGGATATAATCTTTCTGAATAAGAGGTAGAGCATTTCTCATCCCAGCCTCTTGCTTCACCCCTCTGTAACACGTACAAGACAGAAAAACCCTTTCCCAGCAGTTTCTGAGCTCTGAGTGCCATGGGGTGCTGCTCTGCCAGCATATCTGGGACCATGAGCTGTGCCAGTGTCTGCAGCCTCAGAGCAGCTTCAGGAGCCTTGGATGGGTTCCTGTGCCACACACAGAGCTGTGACAACCTGGAGCTGCTGTTCCCTTCTCTCATAGAGCAGACGTGAACAGGATTCCCAGAGTGGGGTGTGCTGGAGAGCCCAGTGTGCCTGCAGGGCCACTGTCACAGGCACTGCCACCCCTTCACCTGTGGGCTGCACTGCCCAGGGGCACAGGGTGCAGTCCTGCAGACTTCCCCTCCAGGCAGAACTCGAGGATCACACAGCCATGCACACATGTGCACACAAACACATCTGCACACACTCACATTTTCCAGCCCCTTAAAGAAAATAAATCGCATGAGTGTCGTGCATATTTTAAACTGATACCCTGGGGGATTTTCAGACCAAAAATGCCTTAACCAGAAAACTTCATGTTTTCCTTGCTCTCAAAAACTCAGAAGAATTCATATACAAACGATGACAAATACTTCATTCAAACAGACAGTTACTCCCAGAGCAGAGGGAATAGGGCCAGCTCAAGTAGTTCGGATGGCTGCATGCAGCTAGGCCCTTTGCTTCAAGACCACAGGAATTGTTTATCACTGAGACTCTCCCAAGCTAATTGAAACCAGCCCTGACTTTTGAACCTGCCAGCACTAAAGAAACTTTAAGTGTTTTCTCCTACTGAGATTTGGCCTATGGGGACTGCTCATTGCTCACCCCTCAGTCATTTTCATTTCTTTTCATTTCCACCTTGAATGAATCCTTGGACTAAAAGATGCTTAAGCAATTCTCTGGTAAAACACTTCATTTATATGACAATGAAATTTTGAGACCATGTTGCTCATTTTGCATCTTTAAGGACATTGAATCCAAGTTTGGATTCATTATTAAGAACTCCTTTTACAAAACAGTTTCAATAGTTTGGGTTTTTTTGTGGTTTGCAATTTACAAATGTAACTTACGCAAATGACATTTGTAGCATGCAGCATACACTCACTTAGGATTTTCACAAGCTCTTGGTAGCAAAAATTTAAGTAAGGAGTTGGAAAAACAGTCCAGTTAACCTGAAGGTGGTTTAACATTTTCTAAAAACAAGCTGCAAAATATTTCCATCCAAGGACAGACCAGCCTGGTATGTGCTGTACTGGACAGGTATGCTGGCCTGCCCTATGCAAATGGGGAATGAACTTTATCCACTATGTATCTTCCTTCATTAGGATGCTGTTATAACAGGAACACCAGGGTCTAATGCTGCCCTCCAAAAAATCACTTTGGAAAACATTGCAACCATGATGCTCTGCTGCTAACAGGCAACAGCCTTATCATCGACAGAGAAACAGATACAGGTCACAGCACCAGATTCTGGCAGCCTGACATCCCAAGCTTGCTTTCAGCCTTCCCAATTCCCCCAGGACACTGTTTGGTGCATCACAGATTAAGTCAGGACAAGCAGGCAGGCAGCAGCACATTTATCTTCTCTGCAAACATCAGTTCCAAGAGAGATTCCACAGATAAGACAAGTTCATTCAAATTCATTCATCTGAGAATAGAAACCTAAGCCAAAACTAACACGCATTTTATGCTTATTTACAGACCACCAGAGACTAAAGGATTCACCAAGAAATTCACAGGTACCTTGTCTGCAGCAGCAGCAGCAAAATGCCACAACTCATTCTCCTGGGAGGTTTCACCACACACCAGCCTGAAGCTCAGCCTTTCCCCAAGGCTCTTCTCCTCCTGTGGTCCTGCTCCTGGTGCCGAGCTGACCTTGGTCCATGCAGCAACAAGGAGGGCACTCTGTGCCTGGTGCTGTCTGGACAGATGATCCACCTTGGTACCTCAGCAGTCAAACAGCTGCAAGCCCACAGGCCCTAAGAAACACTTGCAATGGCATCACAAAAATAACTTCTCTGCACTCTTAGACTTTAGCACATTTATCTGCCCAGAAATTCAGGGTGTCCTGAAGAGCAGCACCACCTTTGTGCCTGCAACCAGTCCAGCCCTGAGCCCAGCCCAGCCCCCAGGGAACAGCCAGGGTGGAGTTGCCATGTTCAAGCTTCTGGGGCACTTGGCAGCAGGTGAAGCAAGTAACAAGGAGCTACTGCCCTCACCAGTGCCTCCTGGGAGGAGAGGCACAGGGAAGAGTAATAAAATGGCAAGGTGTTTGTCCCCAGGAGGGTTCCAAGATGTATTCATGATACTCTGCTGGATCCCTTGTTTAAAGTCCCTGCAGAGTCCCTGCTCCATCTGTGACACTTTCTGTATAAGTACCTTCATTGCCTTGGTGTATAGAATACAATTGATGGCTTGGAAAAAAACGAGGTGAATGAATTTTAAACTTCTGTATAGGTTGTGTCCAGAGGAAGTCTGTGCCCACGTGTTACCAATTTATAAACAGTCAGTAGCCAGATCATGTCATAAGTGAATAAGGTAGTGATGATGTCAATGAACAAATGAGAAGAAAGCATTTTCTCAGTGAACACATCATGATCTTCTGTAGAGACAAATGCAGTGCTTTTTCTTGTTGTGTACCTTTTTCCAACCTTCCCTCCTGAATGTACAACTGATAGTCTGAGGACCTCAACAAAAGAAGACACAGAGCAACCACACCTGTCCTCATGGGAAGGACAGAGTAAACAGCATATGACAGATGGCAGTCATAGTGCTGACACACAGTGAGATGGTGTTTGGGTCTGGAGATTCTAAACACTGAGACATTTACCTGCTAACATCAGAAAGGTAAGAGGACTATGTGCCTTTGAACTCTGTATGCCCTGAGACTCAAGCAAGGACTGCTGGAGCATGAGCAGCGAATGCAAAACTGTCCACAGGTGTAACAGGGCTCCAGTAAAAAGGGGTGCATGGGCTGGATCCTGGGGATGCATGGATATGGCTGAGCCAATATAAGCCTTGTGTTCACAGCCAGGATCCTGTCCATTGTGCCCATGGACACTAGCACACAGGCTCAGACAAGGAGGCTCTTGGCTGTCCCCCTGCTCACCTCATGAGCACCTCTCCAACAGGCTGCCAGCAGTGCTGGTGCACATCAGCAGGAATTACAACTTCCAGGAGCTCTCCAGACCACAGAACCAGTATTTTCCACACATGCCACTACTTTCCAAATGTGGGTACTCCTTGACAGGATTTAGGAATGCTTGGGGGCTTTGGATTCACTCCTGGAGCTGGAACAGCCATGTCAGCACGGCAGTGTGCCCAGGCTGAGAAATGTGGGGGTGTAAGAGTCAAGTTTATCTGGAAGTGGGACAGGGGGTACAACAGCTTGGGAAATGCTGAGAGAGGCTGTTTGACACTCAACCTGTCCTGAGGAAGCTTCAGGAATCCTGCTCAGTATCATGCAGGGATCAGCCTGGCAGGCTCACACGTGCACACCGGTTATTTCCCCCAGGACTGAAGCAGCAGCAGCAGCAGCAGCAGCATCCCATCAGCTTGTGTGTGGGAGCAGCCCTGGTGCCAGCATTGATCCCAGTGAAGTCACCCCCAGCTGGCACCAGGCTGTTGAGTCTCTTCACCCCACATATCCTCAGCCTTTAGGAAGGGATGAGCTTTACCCTGCACTCCTGCTCTGCTTCCTGTGCCCAGCGCAGGGCTGTGTGTGCAACACCTTGCACCGTGCAGCACACAGCCCTTCCTCTGCCAAGGGGATGGCACCTTCACAGCACTTGGGGACAGTTCCAC
>CM031872.1:79135-106168 GCA_018697195.1 Certhia americana
TGCCAAGGGGATGGCACCTTCACAGCACTTGGGGACAGTTCCACACAGACCCGAGAACAGTGCAAGGGGCTGCTCGTTTCTCCTTCATGGGACACACATTAATGTATATTATCTTACAATACTGCAAAGAGTAATTAGGGCTCCATAGTCTGGTCCTATGGAGAGGTCTTTGCCTGCAGCCTGCAAAAATGACATTTGTGGACTGCAAGTTTGTGTGTTAAGGATGTGGGAGACATTAGCTCTCCCGTCCCCTGAGGGGTTCAGCCTGGAGAGCACCCTCACTGTTCTGTGAGCTGGGGGGTGACAGGGGCAGGTCCCACGTTCACCCTGCACCACACAGATGGATCACCGGGCAGCACCCAGGACACTCCCTGCCCAATCTCCCGGCACTCCAGGCTGCCCAGCGCCGTGCCCAGGCTGCTGCCATGGGAGCAGGGCGCCAGCGAGCACTCCGGGTGCTGCAGGAGAGGGGGGTGCACCACCGGCTCCTCCTCCGGCAGTGCTTTAAAACAAGGTTTTGGCTGCCGCTGCGTTTTGTGCGAAACCTGATCTTGTCAGCGTGCGCGGTGAGCTCCTGCATGCCTACCGCGGCGTCGAGCCCCGCGGGCCCGGGCGCAGCAGCAGCTCCGCTTGGCGAGCAGTCAGCTGGGAACGAGCCAGGTCCTCTGGGGCGGCCGATAGCCCCGGCACCCTCTGCCCCGGCACCCTCTGCCCCGGCACCCTCTGCCCCGGACCCGCGGAGAGCTGCCCCGGCACCCGTGCATCTGTCCTGGCACCAGTGCAGCTGTCCTGGCACCCTCGGAGCACTGTCCTGGCACCCATGCAGCTGCCCCAGCACCCGTGCATCTGTCCTGGCACTGATGCAGCTGCCCCAGCACCTGTGCAGCTGCCCCAGCACCATGCAGTGCTGTCCTGGCACCCATGCAGCTGCCCCAGCACCCGTGCAGTGCTGTCCCAGAGTGCTGCAGGCCCGGCACAAGGGGCGTGGGCCCAGGACAGCTGTGCCCTGAACACGCTGCCTCTGGAACCAACTTGACACCTTTGGATCAGCGCTGATTTGGGCCGAACTGCTCACCACCACCTAAACCTGTTTCTATTAATTTAAAACTACAACATGTCTTAATTATAGTTATTAAAAGCTACTCTATATTTATACTTAATAGCAGCACCTTTACTGGGGGCTTGAGAGTTCACTCTCATCTGCCAGCCCTGTTCTGGAAGGCCTGAGCTAGATGAAGTTGCTTAAACTTTGCACTAGTTTTGCTCTGCATTAGTCAATTGTAGATTTACAAAATTCTGGATGTAAAAATGGGAAATTACAAATCCACCCTCTAAAAATCCCACCATAACACAATCTGAATTCTTCAAACTCCTGGCACAAAATATTTTCTTTTAAAAATCCTTACATTTTTAAGCAAGAATCCATTCCAGCCCACGTGACTCTCGCTGGCAGCCAGCTTAGCACTGCTCCCTACTGTCAGTCCCAAACCCAACAGGAATTTACAGCCTTTCTTCCACTCAACATTGTCACTGAGCAAATTGCTGAAAATGAACTGTGTTCCTCACCACAATTACTCTGTCTCTCTTTTGCACATTTTCCATGTTCTAACCCTAGTATTTGTACTCTGGTCATTATCCACCATAAGCCATTGTGCCCTGCATCCATGTGTTGCTTTAGACAGCCTCTATTCCCAACCATTCCAGCATTACTAAATGCACATTGTGAGATTAATTTGGAAGAATAAACAATAGTTTATTTGTTTTGCTTTTCACAAACACGTGCACAAGTAAAGCTTAATGGCCAGCCCACTTTAGAAACAGGATGCAAAAGCATACTGAAAACAACTGCTTAAAATAAAAAGCCAAGGGAAATGTTCTCCCCATTCACAGGACACAGGGAGAGCTGCCCTAACATCCCTCAGCAAGGGAGTCAGGAGCATGTCCCTGCCTCTAACCACTTGCCTCCTTATGCTGCAAGTCTGTGATTTGTTTGGAGGAACAGAGATGGTAAGGGAAGGAGAGAAAACTGCACCCAAGGTGACACAGAACAGCCAAAGGCTCACGTCTGCCTGCCGAGCCTCCCTGACACAGAGGATGCACACGGACTCCCTCCAAGGGGAGATTCAGTTATTTTCCACCTCTTGGTACAGCAGCTAGCTAAATGTGGCATCAGCCTGCACCTACCTAAGCTCTGCGGATCAGCTGACAGGACAGTTGGGCAGCAAACATGGCATCAACATTTTGTTTTTTAATTTTCCCCTCTGCAGCAGCATGAGTTGGGTGTTTCAGCAGCGTTCCAGCCCCTGTTCCCTACCCAGTCATCTTGTCAGGAATGCTAGCAGGGCTAAAACACAAGACAGCACTGATCCTGAGCCGTGACTGACCCCAACTTGATAGTCCCATTTTTTTCATCGAGGATTAATTCCTAAAAGATTCCACAGCTCCACCTAAAGCTCCTTCCTCTCTGAATTTCCTCATGATGCAACCCATTGAAGTTTCAGGATGGCCTTTATTACAGCATATGCTGAGGCTTCAAATGTGAAGCAACATTTCGAAAAGGCAGCATCTGTCTGCAGGCAGGAAACCCCTTTTGTTGCCATATTGAACTCTTACACATAGAGAGGGATGCAGTGCAAGCAGTAAACTCTTGATCTTCCCTCGAAAGTCTCTACTTTCACTTATCAGCCTGACATCTCACAGTGGGGCCACCTGAGCAGACGATGGGGCTGGCTCCAGGGCTCGCAGACTGGAACCAGACCTCGGAGGGGTGGAGGTGGCCAGCTCCCTGGGACCCTCCAGCACAGTTCAAAGTGACATGTTTCAAACAGCCCTCTCCTCCGTACCCCATGGCCTTCAAAGCACAAACAGCTTTATTGCCTGGAGCACGGTAGGATCGGCTCGGGGATGTGTGGCAGTCGCTGAGCGAGGACGGAGCGCGCTCGGCAGGGACCTTTGCATCCCGCACTCCCAGGGCTGTTTGTAAACGAGTTTAAAGCGACTCCACTCTTTGATTTCTGACATCTTATTTCTGCCAGATCTTTGCAGTTCTCTGTCAGGGCTTACACACAAAGAATTTTCATCAGAAATACAGTAAAACCCCCAATTTATTTTTTTTAAAATTGAATAAATAGATAAATAAATAAAAGCTTCCCAGCAATTGGACTCTGAAGTTCAAGACAAAATTCCTCTGAAGTAGAAAATGAGTTAAGACATAATTAGGGGTTTTCCCAAAGAGACTGAATAATTTATGGAAAGTTACTGACATGTTCCTGACATGTTTGGTCCGGTTACACCTTTGCACAATATTAGGCTGTGACATCACAGCTCCAAAAGACAGTGTTTCCAAAAAAAATCAGATATTGTCAAGCAAACAGAGCAGAAGCTACAGAAGCTGCTAAACTTATACCATTTTCCTAAATCACTATTTTATAAGAGGAAAAGGAAAACATTCCTAGCTGTGTGCAATGTGTGCAGAAGTCACAGGATCCCACTTGTAACAACTTTCCTTCCCCTTGTCACAGCTCAAATTAATGGCACTCGGGAGGCAATGAGCAGGACTGGAGTGCTCTGCCCAGCTCCTCCAGCAATTTCTTACATGAACTGTTCCTAGAGCAGAAACTCACCACTGGCCAAAGAGTCACTCTATACCCAAACAGAGAAATTTTCCAATCCTGATAAATGCATTCACGGCCCAGGCAGAGACCTGCAGGAAAACAACTGTCCTCAAACAATGTGAGGGTGCAGCTCTGTGTGAAGACACAGACACTGTTTATCTAATGGCTGGAAAGTTTACAAGAAAACAGCAAACTTCGTGCTGTGGTTGTTGAACTGAAGTAGTACTTTACTAGAACCAGGTTTTTTCGGTAATTTTGCGGTTGTAACAACTATTTTTTTTACATACTGCTATAGAAAAGGGACTCTTTTTAACTTAATTGAAGACACTATCAAGGATAAATATACTGGGGCTTTTAATAAAAACAGTATGAGGAGAACATTCAAAGCTAAATAATCAGAAGCAATTTGTGTTCATGAGCAGAATGATGTGTCATTTTTTTTTCCTTGCAATGCTCTGTACTGGATCAGTTTTGAGACTGTGGCAAACTTTAAACCTATCTTAAAATAATGAACAGCAGTGAGGGTTGAAGATAGTTTGAAAAATACACTGGAAAGAGAAAACATATGCCACAGAGTGTGGTGCAAAAGTCATATTTCATGCATGACTTTAGAGAATGTTAATAAGGATTAGAACCATACTTCAGCAGAATAACAATCAGTCAGAGAAGTGTAATTAATTTTTCTTTAGATCTCTGTTAGACAAAAATACAGGAGAGATAGTAAAGTTGCCTATAGATTTTGATTCAGCAAAGAAATACAGCCCTTAAATACTTGTTGCAATTGTACACTGTAACTGTAGTGCAGTACATGACTCATTTGCTTTATAGTTGTTGATTTTATAATATTATGAATCCAAAAATATTTTAAAATTCAATTTTTTTTTGCTTTGGCCAATAAATATGATTAAGATAATACATCCAAAAACATATGTAAGCTGTGTATGTGAGACATATGGAAAGCAGATGTGTTCTTCATTTACATATGACCTAAAAAAATCAGCTGATTACCAGAGATGGTACTTTGTGGAGCTGTTTTAGAGGCAGAAGCATTGTTGCTAGCTCAGCACCATTTTAAAGTAGGCAACTTGCTCCTCTTGTGCCTGAAACCCCAAAGTCAATGCAGCAGATTGCATCCCTGGAACAGCAATCATTTGGCTTCACACAGAACAGCCCAGAAATGGAAAACCAAAAACGTTTGTTTCTAAACACAATTGTTATTGAAAGCCTCGTTTTAATATCTTAAGTGTATGTTCCAGCACATGCTTACAAAACTCCAGTTATGCCTGTAACAACGCTCCTTCAACCATAATGACAATAAAGGCCATGCTCAGATTCCATCGTAAGCCCAGTGCTGAATGCCAAAGTCAAAAGGCAAAACTGTGTCTGTCCCACTGCTGAGGAACCACACTGAGGTGGCTACCACCTCTTCAAAATCACAAAGTAAATTCTATCACAATCACAGATCATTGACGTGGCTTTTTAATTAAACCCCCTGTGACAGAAGATCTCTGGGGGCAAAGTTCTGGTTTCATTCTTTGGCTATAGCCAATAAGAAAAGAACAACTTACCATCAGATACAAAAGCAAACACAACCAAGAAGGCATGTTCCCATTCCAGTTAGCATCAGATATCAAAGCTGGGCTGCAAAGGGAAGCACCAGAAATAAGCAGTTCCTAAATTTTTTTTAAAGCAAAACATTATCTAGTCTTTTCCTCAGCAGAGTTGGTTCAAATGGCAGGGGAGACAGTCAGAGCAATGAGACAGCTTTTCCAAAGCTCAGGCTAATTGAATGCACCACTGATAAATAAACACACATTTTTTTCAGTCAGGCATTTGTCACAGTTAGGAAATTCTCACTCTTCTGCCAGGCTCCAGCTTGGCAGCATCCACGAGAATTGTTCCAGCCAGAGTCCCCTTGGCAGCAGTGCCAAGATGCAAACCTGCTGCTGCTGCTGCCTTGCCCTGGCAGTCACGGAGCTCCAGCCCTGCCTGGCGAGGGCTGGGCAGGGTCAGGTGTCCTGGCTAGCTCTGTCCAGCCCCTTCACCATCCCCTCCTGCAGTGGGTGCAGGGCACACCCTCCTCCCGGCAAGGCAGATGTCAGGCAGACCTTGGAGAGCCTCTGCACTCCCCCAAGCCAACAGACAATTGGCTTTTTAAAAACCAAACAAATAAACCAACAAAACCCACCCAGTATTTTAAGTCCTGTATCCTATTTTCTCACTGCAGATGTAATTGGAGATCTGCTGGTGCAGCAGTGGCTGCAGCACACCCAGTGAGCCCAGTCACAGTGAGCCCAGCCACACTGCTCACATTCTCTGGCAGCAGCAGGGGATGGGGACTCCATGGAGTCAGGACAAGGTGCCCGCTGTCACTTCCAGCTGTGCTGGCACTGACTGGGGACAGTGTGAGCTGCTTGCACCCATGCCTGCCTTGGTGCTCAGGGTGGTCTCTTAGGAGAATAAAGCCTGGGAATAAAGCCATCCTCAAGCCCCACGGGATCTCTGGTACCTAAACCCTGAGCTTGGGTATGGACAGCAGAGATGCCAGCACACACCCAAGCACTGCAGGACTGGTGTCTGCTGTTTCTCACCTATTAAGCATCAGACCAGAGAGAATCAGGGTTTGTTTCTCTAACTTGGGCTCCACAGCCTACGCTGTTCTCCTGGTGCTTGAACACGTGTTCAAATTCTTGCCTACTCTTTCCCAAACCTGGGTGTCAGACTCACACACCTCTTTGGCCCAGCAGTGATGCCGAGGGATGCTTTGCCCTGGATGCAGTACAGACTCAAACCCCTGTGCCAGGGCTAGTTTCACAGGGTGGGTGCTGCCCCAGTGGTTCTTCTCTACTCCTCCCTAGGGCAGGAGCACCAAGAACAGGCTGGGAATGGACAGAGCCAACGTGGCCAGTGCCTAGATGTTTAGTAGACCTACTGCTGAGTCAGGATCCTGAATGATTTCTCCTCCTCCGTCTCCTCCTCCATCAGTATTTTTCTTTCCTTGTTCCAGAACCTGATCTCCTTCCAGGAAATCTCTGTCTATATCAGGAAAGACAATGGGACATGCAGTTATCGTTGGACTCTTGTCCAGAAACTCTTGTTCTCTGGCTCACCTCGTCTCAGACAACCCCCCATGTCACTGTCAGGGCTGGCAGCACACAAAGCCCAGCCCCACCACCACTGCTCTGGGTGCCCCTGCCCCTGCCCACACCCTTGGGGCAGAGCAGAACTCACTTCCCAGTGGGAGATTAAATACCCACCCTGCTCATCAGAATTACTTAATGCAATAAGCACCAAGATTCTTCCACGATAAACCCTAAAAATGTAATCCTGTGAGATGTGACAACATTTTACCAAGGAAGAAGGGCTACAGAGAAGACCCCAGCCCAGAGGCTGTAGGGGCATTTTCTCATCATCCTCAGAGACCTCATGATCTGAAACATCTGCATTGTCTTACACTGGTCATCAAGACCCACTGTCCCTCTGAACTCCAAATGTTTCCCTTCTCTGCTGCTTGATGCCTCCCTGGGTCACAGGACCTGGCTCACAAATCATTTCAGCCTTCAGAGGGGGCTGAGAGTAAGGCAGGGAAGCTCTGAAATTCAATCCCCAAAGGGGTTTTTTCTTGTTGGGCTTTTTTTTTTTTTTTTTTTTTTTGGTCCAAACAAATGTTATTTTTCTTTCGGTGAGAATGTTGTAGCATCAAGTGCTGCTAATGCAAGAACACCAGCCCAAACTCACTGTGGGCGGATGTTTTTTCCCTGTTTATTGATCCTCTTGCTCGGAGAAGGGCAGGACACATCAAGGAAAGCAAAAGGAGCTGTTCTGTGTAGTGTCAGGGCACACAGTGAGGCTTGGCTCCCTCTGGAAGGTGCAGAATGTGCTTTATTTCCTACACTGTGTTAGGGCAGGACACCCCAAACTGGCACCACAGCTGGCAGAGCTCCAAGGGCAGTGGCAAACAGCCCCCAGATTCCAACCCAGGATACTAACAGGATCACAAGTGCTTTCTGAAGTCCCCTTTTCTGCCATACACACAGCCTCATACCACATCTCTTCTGCCTGCATTTAACACTTCCTATCTGTTAAACACTCTGGTATTTCAGTAAGGCTTTGGCCAATGTTTTGATTCCCTTTGCAGTTTTTACTGAACCTTCTCCCTAGGCTCATCCTGACATCACACTGTCTGCTCAATTCACCTATCAGTTAATTGACCTGAGAAGTGTACAGACGTTTATGGACTGTACCAGCCTCACGGATTTCCAGGGTACATAATGCTGTGCTCAGCAGAGCCCCTCCAGCCCTGTCTGTGCTGGAGAGGCCACAGCAAACTGACACCAGATTGCACTCCCCAGCTCCCAGCAGAGCTGGCTGTTCAAAGCAAACATGCTCTGCTGCAGGAAAGCCGCAGCCTTGCAGGTTCCTTTGCCTGCTGTTTTTTGAAAATAAGATCCTGCATGTGCTCCCTTTTGCACTTCATGTTGGCAGCCGCTGGTCTTTACAGTGGAAAAACAAACACAGGCAAAGCAGCAGCAAACACCCCAGACATGGGAACCTTCCCAGCCTGGCTCCTGGGGCAGCCTGGTCCTAAGGAGACATGGGAAGAAATTGTGTGTCCCAGGGATAAGTGTGCCTGGGACGTGCCCCAGCCTGCAGGAACCCCAGGCAGGTCGCTCTGCAAAGGACTTTGATATCTGCTGGAGCAAAGTGCCACAAGAGATGAAGCATCTGCCCAGGATGGGATGTGAGCAACCACTGGGGAGCACGAGGTCGCCAGGAGCCGGGGCAGGGGACAGGGAGGAGAAAGGGGAATTCCTGAAGGATGATTTCTTAAAACATTTAATTAGCACTGACTTTTTACATCTAAAATTACTTTTAAAATGTGCATAGAGATGAAAAATACAGAGGAGCTGGACATGCCTTCTCAAATGAGGACTGGTGAGTAGTGCTGACAGAACCAGCTTGGAGCAGATGAGTTGGAGGAAGTTTGATGCAGTTTCTCTGCCAGTGGTGCCAGGCTGGATGAAAAGAAAAAAAATCTTAAAACTTCCCCATTTCATTGCTTTTGATTACAGCTTGAAAAAATGCTTCATGCAAGGAAAAAAGTAATTAATTGGACTATGCCCGAGAATGCAGCATACTTTCAAAATTTCCCAGACTTCTGTTTCAAAAATTACAGCAACCAGTATAAACTTCACAAATCCTCTGAGGAGGCAACTCCTCAAATACCTGTGGTTTCCCACATTTTCCAAGGAAAACAAAAAGATTTATAGTTTCTCATGTTAAATCTGAGGGGCTAAACTTTGAAAGATGTACTTGCCCACCTGCTGCACATGTATTAGTTCTAGCTGAAAAGAAGTCAATAAAAATGGAGAAAGAAGAATTTGCAGAGCTGGTTAAGGTAATAAGATTTGTTTCAGAGCATCTGATCTTTAGACTAACAGACTTCCAAACAGTTGGACAAGTAAATAAAGCACCACAGGGAACCGCTATTTGCAATAGGTTACCGCAGGGATATGCACAAAGGAATTCCTACAACTAAGAAAGGGCTGGAGCTATGAAACTTATAATACCAGCACTGGGATCGATTGCTGACTCCTACAGCATTGATCCCATGCTTCTGAAAAGACAGGGGGTTTAGTTCCACTTACTCTTTTGCCTGGGTGCAAAGTTTGGAGAAGCTCAGTGAGACATTGCACTACACGATCTTACAGACACAACACAAAAGGAAGTATTTCCTTTAAAGGCCTTACATTCTTCAGAGAAATAAAAGCAGAATATAAACAAAAATCAGCCTGTAGATCACCCTACCATCTCTCTGGGATTCTCCTGCCCTGCAGACCCAGTTTCCCTGGGCAGTGCCTGCATGGTGCAGGGCAGAGCTGGGCTGGCAGGTCCCAGGAGTGCGGCACGGCCGGCGAACAAAGCGTCCCATGTCCCATGTCCATCCAGCACCAAGGGGGTGGAGGTGACACTGTTGTAAGATGCCATCTGATCAGAACTTCTTTTCTGTGCCTGACATGAATAAGGGGATTAGGACGGAGAGTTTCCGTGAGCTCACTCTATCGGACAAAAGGCCCCGAGGTTTAGTGTCACAGTGCCTGATAAAAGTACAGGAGGCTGTCAATCACAGGCTCCTAGGTACTTGTGTCGGTGACATAATCTTATTAGAAGATAAACCAGTGAAATCCTTTTCATGATGAAAAGTTACATTTAATTGCTCCTTGGCTTTTCTACTTTTTCTCTTATTCATTTGTCCATTTAACTTTCTTAATGTTTGCTATTACAGGAATATAACAGCATACGGGTGCCAGCCATCCCCACCACACTTCAAATACATGAACAACTGAGGGTGCCGAGAGATGGTGTCTGGACAGGAACAGCACCAGTTGTGATCTTTTAAACAGAAGGTCAAAAGAGTTACTGAATTAATTAGCACAAGTGCTCATGCACAGGGATAAAGTTAAATGTTTTGTCACTTGATTTAATACCAAAGAAAGCTGACAAAAAGACTAAAACATGGTAAAGCCCAGTCTCTGTACAACAAAGGGACTTTTAACTTCCTCTTAAGGGAGCAAATCCATATTAGCCTCAGTAAAGTGACTGTTTCATTTTCAGATTGATTCTTTTCAGTTTCACAAACAGGCAGCTGATGCTGAGAGCATGAATCACCTGAGAATGAATCAGGAGAAACTTCACAGAGCCAGGAGGGGCAGTTTGGGGAGTGCTGGTGTCCACACCCCCCGTGTGCCCTCTGCAGCTTCTGGGGCCTCCACGCTGTGCTGTGGGCTCAGCCAGGAGTGGGTCAGGGTCAGCCTACATCACACAGGCCAGGGTGGCCAGAGCAGCCCTGGCAGCCCGAGGGAGGCTTCAGAGGACACCCACAAGGTCTGCACAGGGCTCACTTCTAGGAGAGAGAGGGACAGGACAGGACAGACCTCAAAGCCTAGTGCAGAAGAGGAGACTACACTGCTGCTGTCCCTGGACACAGCTGCTGGCTCACTTGTGTGGCCATTGCATGAGCCTACATGTGTGTGTCTGCCCTGGACAACAGGCAGGAACCAATGGATATGAAGTTCCACCTGAACCTGAGAAGAACTTCCTTACTGCACAGGTGACCACACCCTGAACAGATCATCCAGACAGAGCGTAGGGTCTCCCTCACTGAGGATATTCCAGAACTATCTGGATGCAGTCCCGTACCATGTGCTCTGGCATGACCCTGCTTGCACAGGAAGGTTGGACCAGGTGAACCACCACGGTCCCTTCCTGCCTTACCCATCCTGTGAGTCTGTGAACAGCCAAAGCCTGGCCAGTGTCCCAGAAAATGCCCCTGGGAAGTAAGAGATCACTTATCACACAGCCTGGGCATCTGTAGGCACTCAGTGCCTCAACCAGTTGTGTGTGCAACCTTGCCTAGTAAATTGCACTCGAGGAGATTGACTAAAATTAGCTAATTTCTAAATGTGAGAGCACAGCCCAAGCCAGAAGCTTTGATTCTCAAAATACAGATTTTTAAAGCATCATATGATTACAATTAATAAAACCACAAACATATTCTCAGCGAACAACTACTGCCATTTAATGCTATGGAGTCCCACTAAGATAAGCTTTATACAAAGCACCTGAGTGTCCATGTTATCCAAATGATTTAGCTCCACAAATGTGAAATGTTCAACGAAAAAATGAATTCCGTTCATTTTATACATACTGTTCTTTATTTTATCCAAGTGCCTGTCGAACTGAAAACAAGCTAGCACTGGGAGCTGAACTGCTTTGAGAAATTAAATGTGTAACTCTCTCCCACAACTCAGATGATCTTAAAGGAAATAAGTCCTCCAGAGTCCTAGAAAACCACATTTTCATTTAAGGACTAACAAAAAAAATCTGACAAATGCCTTAATACTTTGATTGTTTAGTGAAAGTTCACATGAAAAATCGTAAGAGAAGGATCAGAGTGGCTGATGGCAGAACAAAACCAGCTGAAAAATGTGATTTAACATCGGTTAAATCAGTGGTAGTTGGTGATTTAGTAAAGAGACAATTGTGGCCTTACTGTGCTGCTGGTCACATGTCACTGGCATTCCACAAACATTTTGCCGGTATAAATCCAACTCCAGCTTTTGGCAGGGCAATTCCAAAACAGTTCAACGTATTATAAATTAATTATCTTACTTACTATTTTCTCCCAAAACAACAGTTTCCATATCATGGATATTTACAGAGTCCTTTGTTAAATTTTTGAATGTTTAATCACATTTCATGTCTGTCTGTTCTCTGTTTGACTCTAGAGATTCCCATTAGCACACCCAAAAGCCTGTCAGAAATATTTGCATACAGGTTGTTTGCTCGGCACCCAAATTCCTCTGACATTTTTTCTGAAATCAACAGGAGATGTAGAACAAGCCCAGCCCCACTCAGCCCCTATCTTGGTCACCACCATTTCAAGGCTGCAGGGTGATCCATGGAGTCAAACTCCTACAAACGAGCATTTCAAAGGTTTTGAAGCAGCAGTGAGGGAAGAACGATGGGTGAGCTCAGTGCAGAAATTTATTTTTACTGATTGAACTTAAGCAAATCCTAGGAACAATTAGGAAGTGCTGTCAACTAAAGCCTGAAATCTAAGCAAGTTGCCATTCAAAGCACAGTAGGCCCTTATAAACAGTTAATCCACGCAGCTGCAGTAGTTAAAGCAAACACGCTGCCCTTCACTGCGCCATCAATTACACCTTCCCAGAAAAAAATTACACAAACTTTGCAGGATTTTTCAGAGAGAAGATGGATTCTTTTGGAGACTTGAGGTCAAGGCTGGACTGTTTAAAGTATATTATTAACAAATAAACATTTATTGCAAAAAAACCCTATAGGCCTTTGGGGAGGAAAATTGTGTTATTTTTGGCATCAAATGACACAAGCCATTTATGACATGAATGGCTATCACCAACAGACTGATGAAATGGCAAATGTCTCCCACTTAACTTCCCTTGGCTTCCTGAATAAACTTTTTCAAACACTTTTTTCCTTCTGAAATGGCAATAAACTCCATGTAATTTTGGTTTTCTCTCTGTTATAGCTATTTCAAGATCTGTAGGTGGAAAGGGTTGAAGGTACTTCCAGATGGAAGCTGAAGACTCCCCAAAGACTGGAAAGGCGATGAAAATCACATTGTTGGGATCTGGGGCCGTGGATTGCCCTTGTTTGTGTGCATTCCTGCCAGAGTGACAACGTCCAGTTAGCTTTGGGATAGTTGGGTGAAAAACCTGAGGTTTAATTGTGGCATCCAACAAACTGAACGTTAGAATCCTTGTCATTGAATGTATCCACTACACACTCAGACAAACCCCTGTCAAAGCATGAGCTGAGTTTTTAAGAAAAAAAGCCACAAGTGGGACAGGCTTCAATTACTCAAGACAACCAATGTTCAAGGGACGTGAATGCAGCCAAGACAGAGCACTTGCCTTGGACCTGTTCTCCAGCCTTTCTGCAGGACACATCAGCGGAGTGAGCTCCACTGCTGCTGGCACTCAGCCCAGCTGTGGGGTGCAGTGGGACCACAAACCACCCCTGCACTGGCTTTGTCACGAAGGATGCTGCAGCTACCAGCACTGCATCACCCAGCCCTCCTGTCCCCTCTTGCTGCTGCTTCCCTCTGTGGGGAACAGCAGCAGGATGGGAAGGACGCAACACTGGGCAAGACTGCACTCCCTGTAATTGCTCTGGAATCCCTGGGGATTCTCCCACGTAAAATTAATGCAGGCGCCATTATGGCTAATTTATTCTACACTCACAAAACCGTGCTGGGAACGGCACGGGCTGTGAGGAGAGGCAGGATCCAAGGAGCTGGTGGGAGCTGCACACCCCAGAGAGTGCCGGCTCCCTGCAGCTCAGGACACCCCCACACAAGTTCAGCGACGCCACAAAGGTGATGTGTGCCCCTGCAGCCACAATGCAAGACATGAAGGCAAGCTGCTGCTGAAACACAAACTCGGCCTCCTCCGTGGAACTTTGTTCCACAGCAGCTCTGGCCAGGAGCAGCCAGGACGCAGCAGGAATCCCTGGTAGTAGGATCCGCCTGTTCCTCCATTACCAAAGGAGCTGTCAGTGCTATTAACACTTTCTGCTCCCATCAGCTGAATCTCTTGTTGGTTGCAGCTCCAAGCAGTGAGCCTGGAAGGTTCAAATGAATAATGCCGGGCAGAGATAGCATTGCTGCAGGATTACACTGCCAATTCTTCCCTCGAATTGTTTACCTCCATTTGTATTTTTGCACTGTCTGCACACTTAACAATAACCAGCCTCACTGCTGGTTGGAGGGTCCCACCTCTTTCTGTATTGACTCCAGTGGGAGTGGGACCTGACCCCACAGGGTCAAACTCCACAGGGAAAACTTCTCTGATTGCCTGATGAAGCCCATGCCAAGATCCATCTGTGAATACAACCCATGATGTTAAACTGCAACATCTGCTTAGGGTGGGTGAAAAGCTTAAACCTGTGAAAATCCACATCCCCAAAAACTGCAGAGAGCAGCTCCACTGAGCCCTCAGTAGACACTTGCTGTCAGGTAAACTGACCTTGCATGACACTGCAAGCTGCTGCATGCCAGGGCAATTGGCTTCACTGGCACTGCTGGGAGCAGGGATTTGCTGGCTCCAGCCCCTGCCCGGGGCTGTCGAGTGGCAGCGTCAGCCCCTCTGTGCAGGGAATGTCCCTGGCTGCTGGAGAATGCACTGCCAGCCCCACAAGCACGAGGGGAGACAGCAGGTACTGCCTCCAGCCTGCACGTACACACAAACACTCATGGAACAGATACTGAGTCTGCAAAGCGTGGTTAACAGTGGGGTGAAGGAGGAGGGAGGATCAGCTTTCTCTGCTGGAAAGCCAGAAATGCTGGGAGACCAGCAGGCCCACCTGTACAGGTTACCTGCATGACCCCACCCCACACAGGCAGGGAGCACCAGCTTGCTCCCCCATGCCAGCTGCCATCCATCCACTGCAGCCCGTGGCTTTGGACCCTTGTGAGCCACACCCCCACAGCTCCAGTATCCTGAACACATCCTTCTGCCAGGATCTCACAGGTTAGACACAACTGTTCTGGGGGGTTGGTTTGAGGAGGACTTGGCCTTTCTCACTAACCAGCTTTGGCAGGCATCGTGCCTCAGCCCAAGGGTCCAGTCCCCCCGAGCTGCTGGACCCTGGCTCCAGCTGTGCAGGCACAGCCCAGCCCCTGCCCAGCTCCTCTGCTGAGGACTGCAGAGCTGTCCCCATCAAACTGTCCCCATGCACAGGCTGCACCACACGTGCTCCCTCACTAACACACAAGGAACACACCAGCGCCAGCCTCCAAAGAGCAGTGGTGCTTCTCTCCATCAGAGTAATCCCTATCTTAACCAAAAATGCTTTAAAATGATGTTTACAGTTTCTTCTGCAAATTCAAGCTTGCTTGCTCCCTATCATAATACTAACATAATGAAAGTAACAACAACAACAACAAAAAAAAACAAAACAAAACAAAAAAAAACAAAACAAAAAAAAAAAAAAAACACCACCAAAAAAACCTGGTGTAGACAATTATTCTTTGTTTGGTTTTGTTTTGTTTTTGTCATCAGTGAATGGTGATTCAGGTTACACCAAGGAACAAGCATGTGAAAGTAAACTTCCTGACAGCTACCGGGAGGATTTGGTCCTCAGCATGTGCACATAAATCCCATCAGCTCTTACTGGGAGAGTGCACGTGCACTCTTGTACATTATAAATAAAACACTGATTGCAGTAAAATCAAGAGCCAAATTCCCTCCTTTGATGAGCGAGGATGGCTCTCACTGAAGCCAACAGGAATTGCATGTTCACAAGTTCATGTCAACGTTTGCAGAGGAAAATTTTGTGCATATTAAAGAAAATATTATGTTTTGGAAGCAAAGAAATGATCTCCAAGACAAGTGTTCTATTTGCCTGTTACAGAAGAATCAGAGCACAAACATTTATCAAGCCCCAAAGAAGTGTGCTGCTACACCTTACTTATGCTGATATCAAGGGCATTTAATCAATTTGTGCTACAGCAGATTTGCTGTATCTGTAAGGAAGATCACTGTAAAATTTCAAACCCAAGAAAATAATGAACTGAAATTAGTCACATTAACAATCCCTTTACTGTAATACAATCTCAGAAAAGTCTGCTTGTTCGCTGCCCACAGGCAAATAGTTTTTGAAAGGTAAAACCCCCATTCTGTGAGAGCGAGGTGATGAGCCATGCACAGGTGGGCTGTGCTGTGCTGCTGGGGTGCAACCAGACCCTGTGTGTGCCACTGGCAGTGCTGACCCCAACTCTGCACCCTCCCGAGGCAGCAGGCACTTAATGGTGACTACAAATACTTCATTTTAAGGGTTTTACCTCAGAAGAATCTGCATTAGAGCCGCACAAGATACCACACATGGTGTTTCTACTCACGAGGGGTGCTCAGCACACGGAGAAGGGCAGCACACCCACCCCGTGTGCTCCATACAAGAGCAGAAAACTGGAACTTGTTCTCTAACAACCAGGGTCTAGTTTGCAAAATGGCTGTTTCGAGAGCAGCCTGCTGAGGCCCAGGGGCAGGAGCCCTCATCCTCCCACCCTGCTCCTGGCTGTGCTGCTGGGGCCAGGGGCTGGCTCTGGGCTCAGAGAATGCTGGACATGGCTCTGCTGTGTGCCAGAGCAGCTGCAGGTAAGCTGAACAGCAAGGCAAGGGGAGGACAGTAAGGCAGTATTGCGTTTAAGCAGTATAAGTCTAGCTAAAGCAAGTCCAGCAATGTAAAGTAAACATAAGGTTGATATAAAAAAATAATTTTTGAAAGGAAAAGAAGTCAAGTATCTGTCTCAATTTTGTATTGAATTTAAAAAGGCTTCTAAAACCAGTGAATAATTTGCCTGAACAAGGTGCTGAAGATTCAGATATATATTAGCATGCATGTTAGAAATGCCAACACTGCATTTCAAGCAAAAACTCAGGCTCATTTTACCTTATGAGTATTTTCATTTTTTTCTTTTGTACTTTCTCCTCTCAGACTCAGAAGTCTAGCTTAACTTTCAACATTTATTTAAGTTAGATGTGAAGCTGTTAATGTTTTTTTTTTTTTACTTAGTTGCTAATGGGGAAAAGTGATGTGTCGTTCCCAAATGTAACCAGCGCTGTTAAGGCTATGCTGCTGCAAAATGAGGTTATCTCCCTGTTACATTTTATAAAATACCATAATTCAGAATACACCTCTGTTTCTAAATAAATTCTAATACTTTTTTATCAAAAAGATCAGTTTTCATTCAGAGCTTTGGCTCTACCAAACCACAACTACACAGTCCGCAAGGTGGATATTCAATAAAAGCTTCCTGCCCACTTCATTTAGTTATTTCAGTTCACTTGGAGAAAGGAAAATTCTTTTCCTAATTGTACCCATTTATCTGGAGACTCCTACAGTTCCCTCGTTTGACTACTGCAGACTCAGCTGTTGGGGCTCACAACACATTGTTACTTATAACTAATCTCGTCCTTTGTTTCAAAACAAATGTGGAAATTTTATGTTCTGCAATGAACAAGAAACTGTCATTTCATTATGAGTCAATCTTTGCCTTGTGAGTAATGTAATCATCCCAAATCATGCCAAAACCCCTTCCTACCACACCAAACCATTCCAGAGAAATACCTGGTTTGTTTACCTTCACTGGAGATTGCTGATCAAGTCACTTCAGCATTTTATTTATTTATTTGCTTGTTTCCTACCTCACTTGAGCATTAACACGACTTACTATGTGGGGGGAAAAAATGTAGGCAAAGAGAAGAATTTTTTCTGGTTTTTGCAATTGTGTCATTTGCCCTTGTACACCTTCTACAGAGGACACAGCTACGGCCTTTTCCCATCTTCCTGGGCTTCAAAATCCTCAGCTTTTCTCCGACTCTGCATTTTATGCAACTTGTGGCACGGTCCAAGCTGGCCCAAGCAGTGTAAAAATCCTTTTCTGATGTTGCCCTGGAACGTCGCTGTTATATTTACACTCCACAGCCTCCCCAGGCTGCCCCGAGCCCCCGCAGCTCCGGCACACGGGCTCTGCTCTCAGCCCGGCAGTGACAGCAAACACCCCCAGAGCCCCCGAACCCTCTCCTGCCCCAAAATCGCCCCAGCGATTCCTCCTGCGGCCATCCCTGGGTGTTCGGGCTGTGCTGCGGGCGGGGGCTCCCCGGCAGCCGGGGGTTCTGGGCCGCCCCTCGAACCGAAACCTCCCGAACCTCCCCAGCGAGCGCAGGGTCTCCTCTAAGCAACCCCTCCATCTGCTGCGCTCGCCATTCCAGAAGAAAGAGATACCAAATAAAACGCAATCAATTCCTGTTACTGCAAAAAATGGCAGATTTAGTATCAATCCAAATTTTGTCTGGAATGGGGGAAAAAAAAAATAAAAACCACAGCTGCGTTAGGAAAGGTATACTCCTTTTTCTCCCGAATATTTCTGCCCGGATATGTGACCAAATGAAGCAGCCGCTGGCTAAATCTGCCCCCCCCCACCACCACTTTCAGGTTCACCAGAGCAGTGAGCACTTTAGGAGATATCAAGCTTTACAGGCTCCTCCAAAAACGGAGGGAAGTGACGGGTGTGTATTTACCATTGATATACACTAATAACATAATTAGTTTAAAAAGAGAAATTATAATCCAGCTGTTTTATCGTGATATATTATTCATAGTTAGATAGGGGATGTATGCCTTTGAATTACCTCAAAAATTCAGACCAAAAAATAACAGACTCAGTTTCTAAACAGAATGCAAAATATTCCCGTTTGTTATAATAAGTGAAGAAATTTTTGCAATGTATTTCACATCTATGATTTTTTTTTTTCCTCAGGGTAGAAGTAAAGCATTATATATTACACTCCTGTTAATTTAATTGCACATCGCCTGTACTGCTCAAAGACCTTCCCAATCATTTTCAGCCACGGACCAGCAAAAATCGCGTCTTTCCACTGCAATTATTTTGTCCAATGTTACAGTGGCTGCAGCAGCAAACCAAAATGTCTCCCCAAATCCTGAAAACACATTCCATCCCAGATCCCCGCCAGCACTCGGGCAGCCCAGCCCCGGCCCAGCGGGTGGCCCTGGCCAGCGCGGCCGAGGTGCAGCGGGGCTGGGGCCGGGGCTGGGGCTGGTGGCCCGGGGGGACCGGGGCTGGATGGCCCAGGGGTACCGGGGTTGGGAAGCCCGGGGGTACCGGGGCTGGTGGCCCGGGGGTACCGGGGTTGGGTAGCCCGGGGGTACCGGGGTTGGGTAGCCCGGGGGTACCGGGGCTGGTGGCCCGGGGGTACAGGGGCTGGTGGCCCGGGGGTACCGGGGCTGGTGGCCCGGGGGACCCGCGGGGGCCCGGCTGCAGCACGGCCACTCAAAGCTGACGTCACCGGCTGCAATAACAGCCGCCTTTCCTCGGGGCTCCCGCTCCGGGACTGCTCCGAGATGCCACAAAAGTCCGATCGTACAGAGGACTTTTCATGGGGCTGATGAGAGCGATGGTGCGGGGCTGGTGGGGTTTTCAGAAAAAAATGCCAGAGTATTCCAGCGACTTGGAAAAGCATTTTTAGCGGATGACATAACTTTAATCATGACTCCATGTCCTGGGCATGTGCTTAGGCTACTCCTGTCTCTAAGTTTCACCTGGTTTCTGCGTTGTTTCCTAGTGACCCGCGTACACGGAGCGGTGCCCGTCCAGCACAGGGCGAAGGCAGCTGGAGGGACCCCCCCGATCCACTCGGTTCTGCTGAGCTCACTGCGCTGCACCCGTGAGCCCAACAGCTCCTCCGTTAAAAATAAAACAGCAGCACTGAAAACACAGCAAATCCTGCCGTGAGCAGATTGCTATTGTCCACTGTGCAAGCAGCACGATCCGGGAGCTTTGGGTCCCTCCTGCACCGGGCTCCTACCACATTCCACAGTCCGTGCTCTCCGAGAAATAACAGTCACAAAACCCAGAGACACTCACTGAAGGGAAGCTTTTGTTGGATTTTGAATCTAAGACGCAACCGAACTGAGAAACATCAGCCTCAACGTTACGCTGGCGTGAAACCATTCCCAAAATCCGGAGAGGGCAAGGCTTCCCCGCAGCACCGAGGCTTCATGGGGTTTCCTTTCCTTCCGTGCTGCTCCGTGCTGACTGCACAGCAAAACCAAGACACCGACAAGAAAGGACTCAGAGATGAAGAACACAAATACATGGTGGGTTTTTTTAAACGGCATCCGAAAGTGATGCTAAAACAATACCTGGCACATCTAAAAGAACCAAAGCCTGGATATTTCTCTGTCTCACCCTAAGCAAAACTTAGAATGCATTAATGAAAAATTTTGAAATTGCAACTGTGCGTGTTTGCTATCTGGTCCCTTGAATAAAAAACCTCTTTTAGAGCCTTTGTTTCCAAAACTAAACCAGGAATACAGGTCTTTCTATAAATTATATGCATTGCTTATATATGAAATACATATCCTGGAACAGTTATTTTTCATAACGTATCTTTTTTTACTATCAGCAAGAACTAGGGCAAATCGTTATATAACACTGGGCACTGAGAGAAAAACAAACCACAAAAGCACAATCACGAAAAAAAAAAAAATAAAAGAGGAAATACACAAATGGAAAAGAAACGTAGCATTTATAAATACGTAGTAGAAAGCACTGTTGAGTGATACAATAAGTAAATTCATTTAAGCAAAGAACCAAAATACAACTACCAGAAGCCTTCCATTTTTGAAAAAAAAATTAGTTTTGAAGATTTCAGTTCATCAGAAAGAAAACTTCTTTTAAAGAAAAACAAAACAAACAAACAAACAAACAAAAAAACAAACCCCAAAACACCGTAAGTGTAAGGTTCCAAAACTGCAGCAGTCTGGCAAAGTTCTAATTAAAATCAAAGAGATTCTGCTTGACTGGGACTTGTGAAAGCCAGTCTTCCCTCGTGCAACTGCTCTGAGGTTTTGGTTTGTTTTTTTTTTTTCTTAAAAACCTTGCCATCAAATCCACCTGACCCTCAAAATCCTAAATTTTAGCAAAATAAGTACTTTGCATTAACTCAAAATATCAGTATGTACTCATGCAAGAATGTGTTGAATTCCTTCTTTAAAAAGAGACCAAAATACAATCCCAGCTTATCCTACTGACATACTGATGATATTTTTGTGATAAATTACATTTATCAGGCACCTCTGACTACTTCAAACCGGGCTTGGGCGACTAATCCACCTCCCCCAGGAGTTGCTGTAACATTCCAAGCATAAGGGCAGCTTCACACAGCCAACATTTTTCTTTAAAAAAAAAAATTAAAAGAAAAAAGAAAAAGAAAAACTGTTTTCATCCTTCCCCCTAATGTGAAATGCCCTCATCCAAGGATGGGCAGCAATCATTCCTGACCCAGGGAAAGGTGCAAGGTCTGATATCTGACCCATCAGAAGCTTGCTTTCATTAGAAAGATGAGACACCATTTTCCCAAAGATATATACACAGCACTTGATTATAGTCCTGGGAGTTCTGGAGAAATCTGACCTTTAAAATTACATTACTACGTACAGAAAAATCTATTTAAGGCAAATTTCAGGAACTGAGATATTTAAGTAAACTTTATTCTCCTTAAAAAAAAAAAAAAAATCCCAGATATCTGTAAATAGGACTCAGGACAACAAAAAGCATCTGATAATTCTGATCCCTGTCTTCCTCCGTACGGGTTCCATTCCATCTCACTACCCCAAGGCATTCTCACGGAGCACGCAGGCATTCCCCATCCCGGTGCTCCAGCATCGGCTCTCTCCTCTCGCTGAGTCGCCTCTCCCAGCTCGCTCATGGCTTCACTCCCCACAATCTGATGGATCAAACTGACCCTCAGTCCTGCACAGCCACTCGCACGGACACACAGCTATTTTTATCCTCCAGCTACCATAAACGAGTATTTCTCCAGCTCCGAAAGGGCACGCAATCCGTGTCAGCACAGTTTCACATGTTTGCTCTTTTGGGCTAATAAAATCTCAGAGAAAACAAATTTTGATTTACCGTGTCTCCCCTCCCCTTCCCGTGAGCCGCTGCCGCTGTCAGTCCTCGGGGGCACACACAGCAGGGCACCATGTCATGTCACACTAGGTGCTGGGATTCAACAAAGGCCAACATGTTGATATCTTTTTATTGCTCGGCAGCCTGGTTACCCCATTTTCCCCCCTCTACAACTGGTAATACGGGAAGTTCTGAAGCAGCAACAATTCTGTTTTCAGTCAGAAAAGTCTTTTTGTTTTACAAAGCAATAGTCTCTGATCTTGCTTTTTTAGGTCACTAAGTACAATTCTTTATTTTACAGAAACTAAAGTTGGGAACTTAGAGGGTACATTTATTTGCAATTAATGTAAATATTTACATTGCCAAATAATGCTTTTTTAGGTAGCCTGAAGACTATTCGACGTTCTTCACTAATTAACAAAAATACGTAAGGTGTTACTACCTACAGAAAAAGAAGTTTCACCGATCTACAGCTACAGCTACCACAGGGTGATTTATTTTGTGTAGAAATGAAAGGCAAAGCCCGTGGAAGGGCTCCCTAAACAGAGAAAAACCCTAAAGGTGCCGCAGCCCCAGCCCCACAAGGGCGGGATGGCGGCAGCCCACGGGCAAGCCTTGAGTTATTCCCATGCACAGTGCCTGGGCTGTGGAGGGCTCTCTGGGAGCTAGAGAGGGCTGCAGCATGAAATAACATGTTTTGTTGTAATTCCTAAACAGGGGGACATTTATCTGGGCCATTTATACAAGAGTTATAACCCTCACAATATTTATACTCAGCATGTCATGTTAGCATTTACTACCCGTTTCCATGGAGATGGATTTTCATGCTGTAGCTATGAAATGCACATTGTTGCCACTAAGCCACTTCAGGCCTTTCTGGATGCCTGCTGAATGCCTGACAAAAGTTGATGCAAACCAATAGTTGTTGTTCTTTGTTTGTTGCCAGACTTCTAGCAGAGCCATATTATGTCCTAGTGATTGAAATGCCCATGTTCGCCCCCCTCCCGGCACAAAAAGGATCCTCAATTTAGGTGACAAGCATGAAGTGGGCTTCTGCAGGGGAGGGCGGCCCGGCGCGGGGCCGGGCTCAATCCCTGCGCGGGGCCGCGACGCGGCGGGGGCCGCTCCCGACAGCGCCTGACATTTGGGGATAAAGCCGGAATAAGAGAGAGCGCTGGCAACGGCGGGGCCGGGGCCAAGCTCAGCGCCGGGCTCCTCCCGCCGTGCCCGACGGCCGCTCCAGCGGGCCGGCCCCGCAGCACTGCAGCCACGGCCCCGCCGAGCCCCCGGCACCACCGCCGGGCAGTGGCATCGGCCATTCCGATGGGGCTGGCCTCGGGCCTCGCGGAGCGACTCCGGGACGGGACTTGCGGCGGGCAGGGGAGCGCCGCGGGACGGCTTTGAGCCGAACCGGGCCGGGCCGCCCCAGCGCCGTCCCCTCCGACGGCGCCGCACGGTACCGGACCGCGGCGGGCCCGGGGCGGGGGGCAGCGCCCTGCTAGAGTCGGACGCCGCGGCTCGGTGTCTTCGGTCCCGGTCGTGCCCGCCGGGCAGCCTACGCCGGGGTCCCCGCTCGCCGTGGCCGCCACCCGTAGCCGTGAGCCCGGTGCCGGGCTGCCCCGTTCCGACGGGCACGGGGAGCGGCCCGGTCGGGAACACGCTCATGGTCCGCCGCCCGCCCCGGGCCGGGCCGGGCCGCCCCGGCGGGACCCCCGCCGCCCCCCGCGCCCTTACTGTTGGTAGTCCTGCTTGCAGTAGAGCTTGCGGTCCCGGAAGTAGCAGCTGGTGGTGAGCGCCTGCTGGCACGCTGCACACTGTAGGCACTCCTCATGCCAGGAGGACTCGTTCACCCGCATCAGGAACCGGTCCGAGATGGGCCGCTGGCAGCCCTCGCAGACGGCCTGGTGCTGGCACTCCGACCCTGCAACGGCAGACGGCGGCGTCAGGCGCCGGCCCTGGCCCCGCTCCCAGCCCCGACACGACCCGGCCCCGCTCCCCAGTCCCCGTCCCGGCCAGCGCGGTCCACCCGGCCCAGCCGGTCGGTAACACGGAGCTCGACGGCCGCCGCCGGTCCCGCGCCCCGCACATGCCGGCGAGACCGTCCCGCGCCCCGCACTGGGCAGGGGCTGAGCGGCCGCAGTCCGCATCAGAGCGGCCGGGCCCCTCGGAGCGCAGCCCCGGGCACCGAGCGGTCGAGAAGTGACCGGCAACTCACCCAGCAACACTCCCAGCGTGGCCGGCCCCGAGCGCAGGGGGTGGTCTTCCATTTTAATGCCGTCCAGCATCTTGGCGCAGTCCGGTGGGCCCCGCGGGAAGCACCTCTCCAAGGACTCGGGACCCGTCGCGATGTCCATGAGCGGCGGCGCGGCCCGGCGCTGCGGGCGGCGGCGAGAGGCGCTGCCGGGCGGCGGGGCCAGCTCAGCCCCGCGTCGGGCCGGGCGCGGGGACGCTCTGCAGCCGGGAGGAAGGAGTCGCTTTTATTTTTATCTGGAAGACATGAGGAGCGTTTCCTGCCCGGGCTTCCAGAGACGGGGGGCAGAGGCAGGAGCCGGCGCCGCCGCCCATGGGGCCGCCCCGCTACACGGGCGCGCACATGCCGCGCACACGGCGCCGGGCAGCCGCGGTGTCACCTGCTCGCCGGCAGCGCCGGACCCACGCCCTTGCTTGGCGCGGAGGGCCCTCCCGGGGCGGGCCGTGCCGGGCGGAGCGCGGGGCGCGGCGGGCCGGGCGGGGCACGGGGCTCCCGGCGCTCCCAGCCCCTGAGCCGTGCGGCGGCCCGAGGAGCCGCGCCGTTTAGAGCAGGGGCCGCGGCGGAGGAACACACCCCCCGGCGCCTCACCCCTCCTCAAACTTGCTGACATTTGAACTCCATTGGTGCGCGGCGTATCGCTGCGCCGCGGTGATCCGTCTCCTCGACGTCAAATAGTGCCCTGGCCCCGCCGGGCCCCCGCGGCCCCTGAAGCGCGGCGGCGCCCGGGGCGGCCGGCTCCGGGCACCCCGGGGCGGCCGAGAGGCGCGGGCAGAGCGGGCCCGGGTCGCGCCCCCGCGGGCCGCGGAGGGGGAGAACGATCTTGGCTGCCGAGGGTGGCGGATGAGCGGGGCCGCGGCTGCTCCGCTCCCCGGTGCGCGCCCCGCGCTGCTCCTGGCCCGACGGCGGCTCTTGGCTCCTGCCCTGGCCGGGGTAGGTACCAGCGCCGGGCCGCAGGCAGGTGGCGGCAGGACCCTCCCTCGGGCCGCCCGGCACCGGCCGGGGACGCGGGTCTGTCCCGGTACCGGAGGGGGACGCGGGTCTGTCCCGGTACGGGACGGGACGCGGGACGGGGCAGCGGGATTGCGCCGCGCACGCCCTTTCTGCACGGGCGGCTCCGAACCGTCCCGCCGAGGCTGCCAGAGGCAAAGCTCAGGCGGAGCAGCGGCCCGAGGGCTGCCGGTGCCTCTGTGCAGCCGGTGCCCGCTCCCTCGGCAGCGCTGCCCGCTCGCGTTGGTCGCTCACGCTTCTGAAGGCGCAGGGCTCGGTGCGGTGCGCGGCCCGTGCGTGTGCGGGACAGCTCCGTCCGAGCTCACCGCGCCGGGATTCCCTCCCGCAGGAAAAAAACGACGGGAAAAGCGATCCTGCATGGAGCGCCGGACCCCGCGCCGCCGGCTCCCCTTTCGTGGGTTTTATTTTTTTTTTTTTTTGTTTATTTGTTTGTTCGTTTTTGTTTCTATCTTTGTTTGCTTTTTCTCCCCGATACCGTTAAAAATCTAAATGTGAAGAAATGAAAATCCAGAAAAGATTCTTTGCGGAGATTCTTAACATGCCGTCACCCTGCCAAAAGAAGGAGTTTATTTTGTAATGCTCCCAAACTATTGATACTTAATAAGCAGGACGAGTGTTAACTTGATTTAGTTAACGCTTCTATTTTGTGAGTCTTAAGATAAAACTTTTTGTGCTGTTTTCGTACGGAAAAAAAAAAATCTTTGCAAGAAACTCATCACTGTATTTTAGTAAATTATTTTGAAAAGGTTTTCAGTAATAGAGCTTATTTGGTTTTGTTCTAGACAGTAGAAATCGGAAAATCTTTGTCGTTAATACTGAAAAAATAATATATGATTATTTAATTCTGAGATCAAGATAAAGGCTGCTAAGATTTCACAGTTCAATCAGCGGAGCAAAAGCTGCTCGTTCACATTAATTTTTTATGTCCCCTTCCTATTTTCACGTAAGGATTCAGAGTTCTCCATCACACAGGGCTTCCATCAAATTATCTTCTACAATTGCGTGGAAAATTAAAGCCCCCGTTTCCGCAGGAGTTTTCATAAATCCTCGCTATAAAAGAACGAAAAAAACCCTCCTCAAAACCCAACGAAAAGGCAGCGCTGAGCAGCGGGACCGGGAAGCAGAGCGAGAGCCCCTAGCCCTGCGCCCGCAGCACTAATTCCAGCTTTGTTCGTGGGCTTTTACTCGCAAATATCACACGAAAGGTTTGTTGCTTCTCTCCGTGTGTGCATACGAGCACTGCGCCGGGTAATTGTTATCCCTGCTCCTGCCCCAAGAACAATTCGATGAGGTGTTATATAGGTTTATATAATGCTTTTAACGAAAAACGAAATGCAATTAAAACACCCACGCGCAAAACCATCACAGAAATAAACCCAAACCAGACTAAGCAGCCCCACCTCCCCGCGGCTTCCTTCGAATTGTCCTTTTATTTGCAAGGCAAATCTCTTTGTTTTGAGTTAAATTTGAGAGTCGAACACGAAAAGCAGCCGGTCCCAATCCTTCCCAAACGAGACAGGAGGAAGGAACCATCGGGATAACTAACAACGGCCGAGCCCTCCGCACCGACTGCCCCACCGGGACGTGCCGCCCCGCTCCCGGCCCGTCGGTCCCGCCCGGTGCACACGCACGCGGTACCGGCGCTGCGGGGAGCGCAGCGGGACCCCGGTCGAGAGCGGGACAGAACCGCTCGGAACCCGGGAGGGCCACGGGCGTCTCCGCACGACGGAAGGGAGCGCCGGGCTCTCTCGGCATAAGCGTGCGGTGCCGGCGGACGCGTGGGTGTCCGTGCAGTCTGTGTGAGCACATTCCCGGCTGCCCGCACGCCTATTTTCCCCAGTACCGACGGGCACCGCCCGCTCCCCTGCTGCGGTTGGCACTGCCAGCGGGGTGCCCGGCGCTCGGCTCGGTTCGGTTCGGCGCGGTTCGGTTCAGTTCGGTTCGGTTCAGTGCGGGCCGGGCGGTCCCGCCGTGCCTGAGCGCGGGCCGGGCACAGCCTGCCCCCTGCCGGCGAGCGGCGGAACGGCAGGGGCTCGGGGTCAGCCGGGGCGAGCGGCGGGACCGGGACAGCGGGACCGGGACAGCGGGGCTGAACCGGGCCGGGACAGCGGGACTAAACCGGG